>JAIFHC010000664.1:0-50000 GCA_021229015.1 Solen grandis | reverse complement strand
TCCATACGTCTCTTCTTTAAAAAACCTATGACAAATAGCCCAAATTAAAGACTGCCTGACACTTCAGATCATTTATACAGTTCAATATTTTGGGAATTACCCCCAAAACGGCGTCGTTATATTTACACTGTTATTACAATTTTATCACAACAGTTACTTCCCTTGATATTAGCCTAGTCTGGTACCCGATCTTACTACATATAGTACTAATTGTATTAAGGGCGGGTACCAGACTAGATATTAGCCCCCTTCAGATTGTTCAGATGCACAAGATTTTTCGTTGTGTAAACCCAGTATACGGACATATTGTATTGTACAACGTGTTACATTCAGATTCAGATAGAGATACATGATGAAAAAAAATCTTTATCACTATTTCTCAAGAAAAACATATTTTGTTATTGGAAAATAATGATATGGTCATTGTATAAACGTTTAATATGCAGTGGCTCAATTGTTCATGTCTTTTTTCCACCTTGAGAATGGCAAGTTTTGCTAAAATATTGATAAAATGTAGTATTGTATTATTTCCTTCTGGTAAATCAAAATATTTCTAGCAAAAAGAATGACATACCAGAGCTGCACGTTGCACTGACAGATAAATGTACTGGGGCTTTTAACACATGAAGGGGGAAAAAAGATACTTTTTTTTTTAAATGCAAATTCCAGACATTTAAGATTTTTTTCCCTTTCTGTTAACGATCTGTTTTTTAATTGGGCATGTTTCTTGGTCAAAGCAATGCACCGGGTCTCTCTCTCTCGCTCTCTCTCTCTCCTATAAATAAGAACAGAAAAAGTCCATTTCAGCATTTTATTTACATTATAAACATAGATCGACCGGTAGTTTAGAAAAAAAACAACAACAAACAAACAACCAGTTACCTCCTATACTATTTATAGCTGGACCTCTGGGAACATTAGAAAAGGTTTTTAGATCTGTTTTAAAGGCTACATATCGATCACTGACAGTTATTGATTTGACTGATCAATGCGCTGTTCAAAGCAAAAATCGGAAAGGCCTAGTGAGAATCTCGCTTTCTACGTTCACTGACTTGTCTAGCTCATCTGTGATTTTAGTCACGTGTAGCCTTTGTTCCATGGGGTGTGTCCCTTCTTGAACCGTGTTACGTTCTGCTTTCTCTCTGTTGCATGGCCGGTCTGTTGCATGGCCGGGGTGTATATTGAAAAGCAGCTTTGTTTATACGATTTTTCGATGGGATGTGTCTTTCCTTGATCTGTGTGCCCTTTCTACGTTCGTTGACATGTCTCGCTCATCTGTGTTTTAGTGACAATGTCTGCTAACTTGTAGCCTTTGTTCCATGGGATATGTCCCTTCTTGAACCGTGTAACCTTGTCCCCCCTCTTTTTGCGTGTATATTGAACTGCAGCTTTGTTTTTACAGTTTTTCAATAGGATGTGTCCTTCCTTGACCTGTGTGCCATGTGCGCTTTCTACGTTCGTTGACATGTCTCGCTCTTCTGTGTTTTCAGTGACAATGTCTGCTAACTTGCAGCCTTTGTTCCATGGGATGTGTCCCTTCTTGAACCTTGTAGCCTTGTCCCCTCTCTTTTTGGGTGTATATTGAACAGCAGTTTTGTTTTTACAATTTTTCAATGGGATGTGTCTTTCCTTGATCTGTGTGCCTCGTGCGTTTTCTACGTTCGTTGACATGTCTCGCTCATCTGTGTTTTCAGTGACAATGTCAGCGCAATTGTAGCCTTTGTTCCATGGAGTGTGTCCCTTCTTAAACCATGTAGCCTTGTCCCCTTTCCTTTTTGGTGTATACTGAGTAGCAACTTTGCTTTTACAATTTTTTAATGGGATGTGTCCTTCCTTGATTTGTGTGCCTCGTGCGTTTTCTACGTTCGCTGACATGTCTCGCTCATCTGTGTTTTCAGTGACAATGTTTGCTAACTTGTAGCCTTTGTTCCATTGGGTGTATCCCTTCTTGAACCTTGTATCCTTGCTCCCTTTCATTATTTGTTATATTTTGAGCAGCAGCTTTGTTTAAACCTTTGTTTATTACATGTGCCCTCTTATGAAATGTGAGACCTTAATTTTTAATGATGTCTATATATACCCTTCGTTCTGCAGCTGGAACCCGGACATTTCAAATGCCAGATGGCCTGTGTAATATACACTGTCTGAACAGGCCACTGTCCTCCTGTCCTCGCCACGAACAAGTGTCACTGTAGGGAGTCTAAGAAAGACACCCTGTCATCATGAGTAGTAACGCTGTATACTGGCTTGATCGGAGAGCGGCGGTCCTCGCCTGCCTGCGAGTAATACATACTGGCCTACTAGTTATACACACTGGTAATTCCCACATCAGTGAAAATCCCTAATCTTGGCGGCTATTTTCAAAGGAATTTTATGAATTGCACAGAAGCAGAAATTTCATTTTCTTAAAATATCTTTATTTCTGCTAGAAAAAAAAAACCAAATTGTATACACTATTTAAAAGCTCTTAGAATTTAAGTTTTTAAGGATAAAATATCTCTAACGCGGATCTTTGCTAACAAACAAAAAAACACGCACAGTAAATAAAAGAAAAAACATAGGTTCGTCCTTAAACAACATAAATGCCAATGTTTTAAAGATTCAACCTTTCTATATATTAAAATACTATTTACATATTCAAAATGATTCATAAAAGCTGTTTGGCTATAAATAGATTTCAAAATACAAACATAGTGGTGTTAATCTTCTTAGACTGCATTATTTTTTGCCGTACAAAATGGCTGCTAAAAAGTGTTTCATATCAGTGCCTATGACATCACGTGAGAACTGTGTATAATGTATGCTTTCAACCCGAATACATTTAAAGCAGATACTAATCTTTAAAACATTTTTTATTACTGCTTTATTTATATTTAACCATGCACACATTGTATAAGCATCATTTTACAATTTGGCAACATTTTAATGTTGGATAAGTTTTTCCCATTACCGAAAAATAAAGTTGAGTGATATTTCTTTTTTATATGTAAGGAAACAAACCAATGTATTTTATAAACACTATAGATATTTATACAGATACGATTCAGTAAATCTAAGTTAATGGCTTTCGCGCACCATATCATTTGTCAATGCTGTTTTAATTCTTTTTTCATATAATAAGAGGCATGAATATCTTAGATTTATAGTTTGACTTACATGAATAATTGATTTCGTATTAGTATAATGCTGATTTCAGATCTACAAGGGCAACTAAATATTCCATGTAACACCTCTACAAAGTGTTTGTACATTATATGATAATCAGTTTTATCTTCCTTTTTTTTTATACACCGTAAAACTAATACACTTACAAATGATGGCCCAGACGTGAGGTCACCGTGTATTCCAGTTTCCGTGTTATATGTTTTTTTTTGTGTTGTTTTTTTTGTTGTTTTTGTTAATGATGGCCCAGACGTGAGGTCACCGTTTTTACTAATCTGTATGAGATTCCGTATTCATTATTAAACTATCATGTGAGGGTACGAGTTTTCATCACACAATCCATCATCATTGTCCAAGGGTAGAGTTTTCACACCACAACTGGGATGAGGTTACAATCATCATCATCATCATCATCCGTGCATTTTAATCATGGTCTGCACTGGTAGCTATTCAGTTAATAAAATTTCAGCAACTGGTACCAGTCCGAAATGAAGAAAGGACCAGTTAAATTAAGAATTTAGCACGGTAATCGTGAAATAATATTATTTTGTAATGTTGATGTATAAAATCTTAAATGTAATCGAACGGTATACATTAAACTGTGTTGCACATGTCATGTGTTTTATAAATATAATTGAGTCATTAACATATTCAGGGTCCGCATTAACACCTGACATGGAGTGGTAATGGAACCACGATTTTTTTTCTCCCCCCCCCCCCCCCCCCCCACACACACACATATCTGTCTCTCTCTCTCTCTCTCTCTCTCTCTCTCTAATATCTCGCGTGATGTTTTCTAGACTTTGTTAATTTCAAACCAGACATTTTAATTGCAGGAAAATATGATGAATAAAGTTATTTTTCAAATAACGCAAGATTCAGAAGTACACATAAGGACTTTGAAAACGCACACTTTGGATAATTGTGTTTTTACAACGAAAGCACTTACTATTTGATTACATTCATTCAAATTCATTGTAAACTATTCATTTTCAGCTGCTAGGCTAATGTATCATAAACAAAATATTTAATATGATTTTGATGGAATCCTTCGAGTAAAAAATATGTAATACAGGCGTGCTTTTCAAAGGCGTCCATTTTCACTTGAAAGTCATTAATTATAAATCCGGGCATATTAAGGGGTCCGATCTACCTCTTTACCAAGACATATAAATAGTTTGCCCGCACTGATGCGAATCGTGGACATATGAACGATGCGTGGTATTCATCATCCATCTGATATTAAAGAGACGATTTCCTTCTATGAAATAATATGCACGAACCTATCCTGTCTATTTTTCATATGTCGATAAATTTCAACTCGAGCATCTCAACCGGAAGCACTCATTCTCTGACCATTTCTAAACACTTTATCACAATACTGTATATCGTCTCCAAATGACTGATTAAAATACTGTCGTCGCAATCAGCTCTAATCCTTTTTGTATGCACCCCCATCAAATATGTCATATGTTATTTACAAAGAAAACAATATGATAAAATCTCTATGGCAAATATATTGAAATGTATTTCTTAGGGTAATGTAAAGATTTTAATATACCTTTATAGATCATGTTATTACGAAGATGTAAATAAACGTATTATATAAGTTTATTAATATCATCGTGCTGTGTTTGATTTATACATTCACCAAGTCTTGCTTTAATTGATAAAATTTCACCAACAATACTTAGCGCTGTAAGTAATAACTCCTTTTTTTAAATACATGTATTCAAATTTGTTTGTTCACTGGGTTTAACGTCCCACCGGCAATATTTCAGTCATTTGGAGACGATGTTTGCTTAAGACAGATATAGTGCTGCCACACTGCAGTATCACGCCATAGAAATGTGGCATGATACCACACCCAGTCACATTAACTGACACCCGGCAAACCAGTCCTGGAACTACCCTTATATGCTGAGCGCCAAGCAAGGGAGATATACCAATACCATCTTTATGACTTTGGTATGCCACGGCAGGGGATCGAACCCACAACCACCCAATTCCAGGGCGGACGATCAAACCACTCGGGCACTAAGACTGGTCGAAATAATCAAGTATATTGATATAATTATAACCATAATGACTATTAATATTAGTGAAGAAATTAAATATTCAGGTATTTTCTTAGAGAAACAAGAAAGATGAAATCCGCCCCCTACCAATTTAATTCACAATTTAATATACATTTTAATAATTCGAAGCCATACTGGAATAAAAATTCTTTAACGCGTGTTGGTATTCATGAAAATATGCAGCAATGAGGTTAAGTTGTCGTTGTAGATAGTTAGCTTCGTCTGTAAAGTTTGTGTATGGAATTGTATTCAGAGTAAGGAAAAATAGCTGACAAATCGCTGTTTATATCGTGAAAGTAATTGGTCCCAAGAATGTTAACCTAATAATCTCGTCATTATACAATCTGCTTTAAATGTTCTAAGTGTGAACTTTCAATATTCCATACAGGAATATGATTCTTTTATTCATAAAAAGTCAGGTATTTATCTGGTAGATGTGATATTTGTCACCTATTAAACCATCCCGTACGTCCGCACTTTAGTGACGTTTATGCAATCCAGTATTGACATATACAATATTCAAATCAATCACTTAAATGTCGATCGAATCTCGGATACTATTCACAATTGCCAGATAGCTTCTAGCGTCTCACAATCTACCTAGGTTTGTATAAACCAACTTCAAAATATTGACTGCTCGATAATTATATTATTTTGATGCTTGTGAATGCATTCGATTTGAATTAGTTCCATCTGAATACACGTTAAAGCTTTTAAGAAGAGCAGGCTAATAAAGTCCAAAGCTTGATTTTAAAGTTTATAGTGAGGATACGCAGAGGGCATTTTAAACAGTTGAAAGATAACGCACGCGGGAGATATATTAATATGTATACTTTCACCCACAAGTAATGCTATTTGCATAGTGACGAAATAACAAACATTGAGACTGGACTCGCTATGACGTTGGTGAAAGAGTTATGAATTCGTTGGATGTTCTGATATCTACTGATTATTATTACTTATAGTGAATTACTGTTTTAAGATGCTGGACGAGCATTTCCGGAGTTGTATCGCGTAATTGAATGGTTTCTAAATTTCCAAGTCTTTGGATTTAGAGCTACGTACATGAACCGAAGAACTATTAAGGATGAAAAACTTTTCTACGAATGAAAAAAAAAGTAGTCTTAGCTTCATGATTATGTGGATGAAATGAATAGATGATTGATTCATGGATAAGTTGAATTTTGCCCATCAGTTTGACCGCACATGAAGCATATATGAAGCTACACCCGCTTTGCTAGCACAGGACACTGGTTTGTACCAAAGGCAAACGACGATGGGAGGTTGTAATAGTGTTGAAGATGACGATTATTACTACCAACGTCAACGAACACCACGATATCGCCCGAGGACTCCGGTATATCGGAGTGGCCCAGCGGTAACCGTGCGCCATGTGCCAACAATGGTCCGCCCGGTACCGGTGATGTACCCGAGACCTAGAGTACCGATGTATCGGCGATACTATGACGATTACGATGACTATAACGATAACTACGCACATCGATACTCGTATCATTCGTACAGCAGATGACGATGAGATGATTGTCGAGGGAAAAATCGTGCCAACGAAAAAAAAAAAAGATAATAGAAGGACAATACTTGGGTATACATGTATAACGTTTCATTAAAACAGTGTCTCTAGTTTCAAAATTGATAATTGAAAAGTCCTATTGCAGGAATACGACTCAAATATGTGTCAGGATAAAACGTGGAACAATTGGATAAGGCAACTCCGTATTGCCTTCAAAGTTGTGACTGACTACTTAAGTATTTATTGTTTTAAAGAATTGTATTATAATAAGAGAAGGCGGGGAGTGTTTTCAAAAAAGTGCTTTCATTATTTTAACTGTAATCATGTTTTGCTAAAATGTTTCTTTTTTTCTATAAAGTTTTTATTGCCAGACATTTTAGCCAATAGAAATATAAAATACATGTGCATATAACGTATTTAACCAAAAAACCTTTAAAAATTGTAGGATGCTTATAAGTAGTTTTCTTCAGTTCTAATTCATGAAATGCTCTGCAAAAATCCAATCTCATTAAAATCATATCCTAATTTGTACTTCTCTACTATCCGCGATATCGCATTAAAGGTCACGTCAGATTGACCTTTAAAGTTATTTATAAGTGCTCGATTTTAAACCAATTAAGTAGCGCTTTTCTAACTTACAGGGTGAGAAAAATGTGCAGCTTCACTTGGGGCACGAACCCGGGGTCTTTTGCTTGCAGGGCGAATAGTCTACCGACTGAGCTACCCGGCCGCTTACACATATCTCTACCCCTATTGGGAGTAATCAGTAATGTGACACAGTACAAATGGATGCCTCAACAACTGCTGTTCTTACTAAATTACGGATACTAGAATTAAAGCCTAGATTTCGGCACTCTCGGGACTTTGTGGTAGTTTTCCCTACAGGACACCATCTTGTTATTTGTTCATACACATTGATGGGGTTACTTCAGCTGGTTATACCTAACGATTTGGTAGGCACGATTTGATTGGCTTACACAAAGGCCAGTCTGAGACGACCTTCTACACGATGTGGTCAATTCCAGTTAACATACTGAATCTGATTTTAATGAGTTTGGCAAAAATCTGAAAATACAAAACAGCATATATTTATACGACACTATAGACATAATAAGAGTACTCGTACATGTGTATGTTATTGGCACGATACACAGGTCATGTGTACTTATCTCGCGGTCTTGCTGAGTTAAAATGAAACCATTTATATTGGGAGTTTGAATATAACTTGTATATATACAAGTACACCGCAGGTACACAATTTATTGAACACATATCCTTCCCGCGTGATATTTACATGTTAATTGTATTTGAATTGAGTAATTCATATGTAAATATTTGATTAAAGATGTTCTTTAATACGTGCTTTAATTACTGCAAAAATATTGTAATGGCCTCTTTCATTTTCAGATATTATACAACTAAGTAGCAGTCTAGGTATAATTAATTTAACTCCACCATTTTGTAATTGATTGCATGTTATTTAGGTGTTGTACGGACTCATTCAGACTGTAACAAACTATTTTGCAAATGAATGCACGCATCATTAATATATATTTCATAAATCAAGCGTTTAATTGAAGTTTCAGTAACGCAATGCACCTATCAATATCGAGGAAGGGGCAGCTGGAGGGTATTAAGATTTAAAAAAAAAGGGAAAATTGTCAAACTCCCCTTGGTCACCTAACCCTCCTGGGGCAATATATATTGACAGGTGTTTAAGCAGTGTTCGCATATGTTTATTGAAAACATTTAATTTGAATAAATGAACATTAATTGAAAGTATATATGCACCCGCATTCAATGTTTCTTGCATAGAATATACGTATAGATTATTTCACTCCGAAATGAGACGTAATCCTACGTAAAACAACGAACACTTTTCGTGCTTCTTATCACATACTGTGAAATAAACATACGCTTTCAAGTTTTTTTTTCCAGTCACCGCATGATTGGCAAATTTAAATCAGCGAATTATGCCGGGTATTGCCGATCCTCTTCGGAAATGATCAATTGTATCTACATATATTCTTACCCCCGAACCCTTCATTTGCTAAGCACTAGCCCTCAACACTCTAGCACGTTCGCACAGATGGGCGTATTGATACATATTATGTAATGTTGTTTTTTGTATATACCTATACAATTTTAAACAGAATAGACTCGAATTCCAATACTAAGCGCTAAGAAATACTTGAATTCTTAAAGCAGCTCGTTCACAAAAGGTCATTGACTAAGAATTTGATTTTTACTGTCTATGTGTATTACGTCTACAAATTCCCATCTACAGACACATTGTCACCCAATGCAACATTCCATGATTGTAAAAAAGGACAATTTCTATAGGCTATAGTGTAACGAACGGTATAAAACCTAGTGTGCTACTTAGTTGAAGACGCCGTGTCGCGGGACGTGTCACGTGGCACACTTGCCGAATTTATTTGTAAATTATTTCTTAATTCACTGGCAATGATTGTTATAAAATGAAATAATGATAATAATTTCATGTTGGGGATAACATATTTGGCTTTACCATTCTTCCGTATGGTTCTCTTGACGAACACAATGACATAATGAAAAATTTGTAGGTCACATCATTAACGTGAACAAATTTACTACTACTAATATAGGACATGTGATTATTTAAATATTTCTGAATAACTTAAATATACGTGTGTGTGTGTGTGTGTGTGTGTGTGTTACCAAAATGGTATGATTATTTCATTGTCTTTATTTTTGCCGAATCATTTTTAAGCAATGTATGCAAAGAGCCATTGATTATGATGATGAAATCTGAATAAATGGTTCAAACACAATATTCTAATGGTAAACTGTCGCAAATGAAAAAGTGACAAAAAATGTCGTGATACAATCCATAGTGGGGTAATAATAATGTAGAAATGTGTATCTGCACGCAATGCACGAAATTTTATATAAAGTATTCAAAAAAGAACGAAACAACACGTGTTTATGCCAAATAAAGATTATGCTATGTTAGGTTGTGTTATGTTATAGAAAGATGAATGTTAAATCATAAAACATGATAAATTTTATGTGAAACTACCGATAGATATTTCATAATCAACAATAATCAAAATACCATAAATAATATATTTCATGATGTATTGTGAAAACAGCAAAAAAACTTTCCATTCCTTCAAAAGTGTCTTTTGCAACCTAAAATGGACACTTGCATCATTTTAAGGTTATGCAACTCAGAAACAATTACTAGTTTCAAACTTGAGATTTTATTTATTTATTTTTTTTATCAAATCACGGGTTTGGGTATATGGAAAGTTTGGGAAATTTCAAGCCTAATGGATATTTACAGGTATTACAAAAGTTATGGCCATTTCAATGTGAAAAGGAAAGTTTACTTTTTTAGTTCAGCATACAAGTATACTCGTACATTGTAGTAAGCTATTTTTACGGAACAAAATCTTTATGTACAGATATTACAAAAGTTACACGTTAAAAATCTGAATCAGTCAGACGCTTGTGTGCATGTCACAGACGTCAATAATTATTAATGCACTGATAGCGATTAGTATAAATCTTAAGTCATATTTATTGTGCATATTATAGTAAAAATAATAAACGAGAATCAAATCATATTCACTTCTGAAATGCGACCAAAAACATCCTAACATTTATATTATGATATTATGGACAGCTTTAGTACTCTCTCTATCTTTCAGATTATAAGGTAACATAAAGGTGAACATAAATATATATATTTAAATAGAAAGGAATCATATTAAAATAAAAACAACAAATGGACAATAGCAGATATGTCAGTGTTAATACATTTAATAGAATGTAACCAAGTTATGTTTTCTTAATAGAGCCCAAAAATGTAATGTAATCCTGTATTGTGCAAAGAAAATAATAACCTTCTCAACCACTTTCATTTTCATATTTAAACTTTTTTTTCAATTTTATTTTGTTTTATTTTTAATGAGAGTTAATATAGCCAAAAAGTCCCCCAGGTGCACTAAAACTCGCAACGAAGCTTTGCAGCCAGTGCCATAAAATTTGTATTAATAGCAATATAAATCATTCAGAGAAAATATCAAGTTTCACGGATCTAGATATATTGGTTTAGAGGGCTTTGAGTTCGGACCCCGGATATCATCTATGGTTTTTGTATACGAGAAATCTTTACGGAAGATGTGAGTCTAGTGCTGGCCCTTCCCAAGAACGATGGTAAGGTTAACTGCCCGCCTGGGTCAAGAATCTTGTCAAAACAGAAAAAAATAAGGTACATTGAAATTGATTTTAGAGACGAAAAGTATAAAAATGAAAAAAAGGCTGATGTAAAAATTTCGTCCCCAAGCGATAGAACTACTTAGTCCAAGGCTTAGATTTCAATATATAAAGCATATACATGTATCTAACTATAAAAAAGCTACAATTTTCCCCCAAGATACCCCTAAGAATGCATCTCCGTCACCCCAGAATCATTTTTTCCTGGGGAGCATGCCCGCCCAAGGCTTAGATTTCAATATATAAATCATATTTGAAAAAACTACCATATTTCCCCCCAGATACCACTCAGAATCATCTCCGTCATCCTAGAATTATTTTTTTTCCGTGGGAGCATGCCCCGGGTTGAAAAAAAATCTGGATCCGGGCCTGGTTACTATAATAATGTGTATGCACGTGCAATATAGAGTCCGGTCGTTACAGACCGAAGTCGCTTGTGTTTGGCGCTCAGCATATAAGGGAAGTTCCAGGATAATGTGACTGTGTGTGGTATCATGCCAATTGGCTACGGCGTGATACTGCAGTATTGCATCACTTTATGTGTCTCAAGTAGACAAAACTTTCCAAAATACTGACTACTGTCAAAGGGACGTTGAACCTAACAAAACGTAGATGTAGAAAAAAAAAACCTTGACTATTTGAGTTTACCGTCGCTTCGACAGAATTTCAGTCATATAGCGACGTCCAGCTTATTACAGGTGGAGGAAGACCCCGAATGCACGGAGGCATCCGGATAGAACCACCGACCTATCGCAAGCAGAAAAAAGATGTTCAATTCTATAATAACACCGACGGATCGAACATGATATTGTTAAAATGAGCTAATATAGGAGATAAAACAATATCCTTCAGAGTACTTATCTTTACGAGGGTTGATCAATTAGTTCATGAACACATGTAACAACTAACATGAATTTTAACTGAGAACCATTTTGCTAAAGTTGTGATGTCCGTGAGGCGTCGGTGCACAGCATGTCTTGCAGCCAATGGGGTCATACACACGATATTGACTTTAGTGAACTTACCGTTTTTAGCTAGTGACTTTGTTAGTGTCGTAAGATACGTAATTATTTATCTATTAAAGTGAAATCCCTACAGATGATGTCTAGGAAATTATTATTTATTATTATTTCATGAAACTAGTTTATCATATTCAGTGTTAAAATCAAAAATTTAAATCAGTGTTAAAATCATGACCATGAAAGATGGTTATCAAAATAAGAAATCGAGTGCTCAGCGCAAAACGGTCGTAACTTATTAAAAACAAGTTACGACCGTTTTGCACTGAGCCCTCGAAATATGGTTGAATAGTCGTTGAAATACTTTTAAACATCTAAACAATTTTGAAAATAGATAAAAAAACTCTTACAAGAAGGGAGACAACTCAATAATACTAACATGACATTTTACGATTAAAGGAGGTCGAGTTATGCTTTACAACTTCGTGTGAACATTTTATTGTAACCAGTGTTACATATATATATATAAATATATATAAATTATTATAATATTAATTATATATATTTCCCGGTGTGGTATTTACCGGTATTTCCCGTCCCGGGAAATACTCCTAAATTTCACTAAAGTGGGAAATACTGGGAAATACTCAAACTTCCATTAAAAAAAAACAGAAAAAAAAACAAAAAAACTTTATTTTAACAACAACACAACTTTTAACAAAAACACAACAACAAAAAACATGCACAGAAACCCTGGGAAACACTGTAAACATGTAGTGTAACTTTCCTCATAAATACAAACTCACTGTTCATATATCGAGGACTCAGCGCCAAACGGTCGTAACTTATATATGTATTAAAGAACAAGTTACGACCGTTTTGCGCTGAGCCCTCGATATACACTGATTATACACTGATAGGGGACTGGGGTGACCTCAGTGACAGTAATCAGATCACATCCAAAGGTAATCACTTTTGGCACTAACAACACATCCAGTCTTTTCAATTTGCTTGATTTTATTATTTTCAGTTTCAATAATTTCAAAGCAATTCCATATTGGATCTTTTGTTTTCATGTTAACAGTCTGAAAACCAAGTAAAGAATGAAGATGCATTCACTACATACAAATTTTTTAGACTCAAAGTGAGCTGATAACTTGTGTGAGAATCTCATATGTTTAAAATGGACACCATTGGATTATTTTATATCAGTATACAGTTAACCTTTTGTGCAGACAACAGGTAACTTGGTAAGGTTACCCAGTGGTGCTCTTGTCCTATCCCCCACTTATTATCAGTCATTAACTGTCACCTTTAGACTTGTTGAACTGGATAATGGTTATGAGATTTTGCATGTTACAAACAAACTGCTGCCGTGGACTATGGGTGAAAAAATAAATGGGTACAGTAGCCACATAAGGGTTAGAGTAGAGTTGTAAAAAGTATTTCCCGGGGTTTACCATATTCACACCGTCCAAGGAAATACGAGTATTTCCTGTCTATAACAGTTGAACATAATCAATTATTTTCCCTAGATATACATATTCGTTGTAGGGGCATCCGTGGTCATATGTTTGTTTCTGTTTAATATATCTGGAAGCAGGAAGTAACGTGTATGTGTTGGTATGTATATATAATCCAACACATAAGGAAAAACAACTTTATGTTATATTGGATTTGTGTCTATATTTGTAGACAGGTATGGAGAGTCGCTGCAACGAAATCGTCACTAATTAGCATAACGTATGCCATAGGCTGCCAGTATGATCTGGTTAATTCAAACACACGTTTATGAACACATTTTTATCAATTCTTCAACAAATTCTCCATTCTACATTTTCTATTCTTATCTACATATGTTGGATTTTTCTAACATATACATGTATTTTTACAATGCACGCCTGTCTCTAAGTGCGTTCGCGCTCAGGCGTTTTGTGCATGGTAGTGCGGTTTTTGACAGAGAAAGGCCCAGTTCTTCTGATTTCGGTTTTCTTGGACCTTTTTGTCAGGGTTGCTCTCCCTTAGCACCTCTAGTCAGGTGCACCTACACACACAGACAGGTCGGATACAAGGGATCCGGGTGCGCTACCCTAGCTCGTTCCGAAAAGACCCCTGGTTCTTTAACGTGCCCGGAGTATAGCACCAAAACACGCGAAGCCCCTTAACCACTGTCTGGATGAACCAGTTAGGAGGGGAACACAGAGAAGTATCCCAGAAGTTTTCCAATGTTCGACTTTTTTTAAAGTTAAGGGTGTTCTTTTACGGGAAAGACTAAGCCTACCGTGTTTGTGTGCCTCTTTCAGAGAAAAATATCTCTAAATGAGGCAAACAGTGTCTTTTAATATCATACAATTACTGCATGTGATTTTATTGTAAAGATAACCCCTTTTTATTTTCTAGCTTAAGCAATATTAACAACTGCATTCACATCAATATTTCATCATCGCTTCCATAACAACTTATGTCAATTTCCTTTTCCAAAGTAGGCAAAGTAAAAGAAGAGCAAAATACATTTAAAATGTTTTCTTAAGTCATGAATCACTTTTATGTTATATACAGTCAACTTTCTGAAGAGTTGATTCAGCGAATTTTGCTACTGTAAAGAAATTGTAATGGTAAAGAATAGAGACATAGAAGGATTGTGCACTTTAGTTTTCAAGACTACCGCTGTTATAAAGAGGATGCTGTTATAATGAATGCCGTTGTAAAGAGGTTCACTAGAAATTACAATGATGGCACAATGGCTTACATGTTTGAATATATTACAATGATGACATAATCACTTTAATGTTTGAATATAGTACAATTATGACATAATTACTTTATGTTTGAATATATTACAATGATGACATAATCACTTTAATGTTTGAATATAGTACAATGATGACATAATCACTTTAATGTTTGAATATAGTACAATGATGACATAATCACTTTTATGTTTGAATATAGTACAATGATGACATAACTGTTTTAATGTGTATGATGGTTAAAACACAACAGATGTTCCCTCGTGATTAATATTTTCATAGACAATTCCACAACTGTATCGTATGCATTATTTATTTTGTCAGTAACACTTACAAGTCAACCAACGTGAACAGTTGAATGCCAAGACAGACTGAACCAGTGTTCAAGTGATGAGATTGTTGGAGGTAGTGAGTTCGATATTCCAAAGTCGTTTAAATGGTACTGGTATATCTCCCACGTGCTTGACGTTCATTACTCTATAGTGGTGCCAGGACTGGTTGGTCCACAGTCAGGATAATGTGACTGGGTGTGATAATATAGTCCAGTGAGTTTGTAATTAATGTCTGATATGAAGAATATACTTTTTTCCGTATACAATTACTAGTACTCGTGAACGTTTCAAAACAATTCTTTCATCAAAAACCAGCAATAACATATTACATGTCACATAACCGCACTTGTGTAACTTTCACAAAATAATTTAGAGCTCAAGTTTATTTGTAAATGACTATCTGAATTCCAGACGAACGTTAAGATTTAAAGATATTCCTATTTAATAAACGATACGATCTACTGCGTTGAAAATATAAGCGTGTAAGTTTAACAAGAGACATTGTGTTAACTACCTATTCATGTTGTTGTTCAAATATGTATTTTGTTATTCCAGAAATATATTATCGAGCGGACAAAGATGTATTGAGAGGTTTCATTGATTCAAATTAAATGACTTTAATTGTATTCAAACGTACACTAAGCAGGCATATCAATACACAGGTCCGATGGTATCATTACATTTTTTTTTGTAAAATCATTTTGATTTCTGATTAAACAAGCGCATATACCTTTAGATAAATCGGAATAACTGACGACTCTAAATCTATATCATTTGGCAACATGAATTGGATTTAGTATTTAGTACATAAAATACGTGTCAACACCGGTAAGCTCGTGACGTCACAGTCTCTATTTATAGATTGCATAAAATAAACAACACAAAAGAACTGGTTTTTGTTCATATCGATTGTGACGTTTACGATAAACTTGTAATACTGTATTGTTCCGACTAACCTGATCCGGGTTGTCAGTGGTCCAGCATGGCATAACATACTTTATTACAGGTAAAACCTTTGGTTTAAAGGCCCATTATATCTCTTCATGAAAAAGAAAATATAAAATGACTTTGGCATATTGTTGATAAACATAAATGGTACATGATATGCAAATATCTGCTGCGAAATAACAGTTATGCGCACTGAAAATGTTGATCAAATCACGCCATTTAGTATTTTGTATGGATGTCAAAATACTCTCATTGTTTACACTTTGCATTGGAGAGTATTACCGAAAACGGTCAGTAATCGGAGAAAAAAAATCGACGAACCAGAAATTGTTTATCTGTACGTAATCAGTTTATGTACTTGCGATTAGTTTACGAAGACATACAGATGTTGAATGGTAATTGACGAAGATATTTGGAATATGCAAATCAGGTATTTTGCCAGTAAACAATTGAACGATTTTTAGTAAAAATCTTTCTTATTCGTGCATTGTAATATAGTGTCGTCAATGAGCATTTTCACAAATCTGTAACAAACATTTTGCTTCTCCGAAGAATATACACTGCTCATGGAAGAATAATGGTCCTTTAATTCTACGTTCAGCTCATGCAGGTGGTGATAAAGTATGGAACAGAATTCGGGCAAAAAATACATTTTGCCTTTTGACATGTTTATTGCTTCATTTGTCTAAGTGACAAGCATCATTTTGACTAGTACAATACGGCGTAATCGTAGTCTGCGTTATTTGTTTTTTACATTAAACATTAATTATTCATTCACATCATAATTAACTACTGAAAATATATTTCCTTTTATTTCCATTTCATCACCGTATAGCACTGTGTATAGCTGGACAGTCCAGTTTGCGCATTCGTATTAAAATAGAATTTATTTCGTCGGTTTAACGAATCGATGAATGACACATGTAGCAAAGCAAAATAACACATGTACGCAAGCAGAATGACAAATGTCAAAATGTGTACCTAGCATTATGACGTTGGAGGGCGCTATGCCGGTTTGATTTTGGAGCGAGTTCAGTTTACCTACTAGATTTAACTAGAGTTACCAGAGTTGCAATAAAATGCGCGAGATTTTTTACCCTACGAACTCTGTAGGGTTACGCGAGTACAACCCAGCGAGGTAGGTGGGTATACCAGAAAGCAATATGGCGGACTGAAAGCATCTAGGCAAATTTATAGAAAATTATAAATATCTATGATATCCTGTCTTTAAATAAGTAAGCTGACAGCTACTTTATTCAAGCCCACGCTCGAAAAATGTCATAAATAAAAGATCTATTGTTTTTATCATAATATGTCTATTTACATATGACGTCACAAGGGGTAAACCTCATGCGTTCAGTTGATTGCTAACTAGAGTGTATTTATTACGTCATCAGTACGAGTTTACTCTAGTAGTGTTTGTTGGGTTTAACGTCCCACCGACAGTATTTCAGTCATTTGGAGACGATGTCATTTCGAAAACAGACACAAATTGGAAAAAGTTATTTCTTTTAAACAAATTGTTTGAAACTGAAAGCAGATCCACTGCTGAAAGACTTAATTGCATTGTACATAATACTTTCCATTGCTTTTCTAAGTGCAGGCCAAACATTTCAGATATTAATATGAGTTCAGGCTTACAAAGATGAATATTTAAAAATAATGAACGTCACGCAAAATTTTATATACGAGCACATCTCTTCGATCTACATACTGTTCGTAGTTTCGTAATTAAGTCCCAGAGTCACCGGGCGGCTTAGGGTGCTCAAGCAACACCCCCACCCAAGCTGGCCTGATAATACAATTTCCTGATGACTGAAAATGCCTTGATTGAGTAAATGGAAATCCCAGTCGTGAGCCCCTTACTGAAATAAAGTTAGCCAATTACCAGTCACCCAGTCCGACCCTTGCTGAGAGAGCATCCACTGTCACTTATCTACGTTGCCATTATGGCAACGGAATTGTGTCTGCTTTAATCTGAATCAGGCAAACGCCTTTAGTATTGCTGAACATATATTTTATTTTCATTTTTAAAATTATTATCAAGTTTTAATACATATAGCAAAAACGTCCCCAAGCTTCATTAGAACTCGCATCATAGCTTTGCAGCCAGTGCCATAAAATTCGTATTAATGTCACTATAAACCATGTAGAAAAATATTTTCACGATCTATATACTGAATTAGCTGGCTGTGAGTTCAAACCCCCGCGGCTACCTACCATGGTTTTGTATGCGAGATATTTTACGGAGGATAGTACTGGTACTTCCTAAGAGCAATAATAGGTTAACTGCCCGCCTACTGCAACAACCTCCAAGCGTTGTCATTCGCCCCCCATTACAATGACAAGAGAGTCCTGGGACAGGAATCTTGTCAAAACTAAAAGAAAAATCTACCGAATGCATCTCCGTCCTCCTAGAAAAAATATTTTCCAAGGGGCTATGCCACCCCCCCCCCCCCCCCCCCCCCCCCCACACACACACCTAAGTGTGAATAAAACTTTTAGCCCAAAGCTTAGTTTTTAATGTATAAAACATTTATCTAACTTAAAAAAAAAAGCAACCATATTTCCCTCACATACCACTCAGATTGCATCCCCGTCTTTTATCCAGGGTAGCAAGCCCCCGGACCCCCTCCCCGAACCCCCCTCCCCTAAAAAATGTCAAACTGTCATACATTTATTATATTTCAATTCCTGCTAGATCATATTACTTTCCCAGAGTTCCGAGTATTCAGTTTCCTCCCCTGAGTAAAAACGAAACGCAGGATATAACTTCTCTTTGATTATTCTGCCCCAAATGAGGCAGTTTAGATAGATAAAGGTAAAACAAATGTCACATTGATGATTGCTCAACAAAACTTTAAAATATAACAGCATCAAAATATGACACATGAAAGCCAAATCATTAACTAATGCAAGATACACAAGAGCATCAGTCAGTAGACAGCATTGATAAACGCACTTAACATAATACAGCATACCACTTGTCAGTATGGCAAAGGTAGAATGTCACGTGTAAACATGGACTTGTAAGACGGTGAGATGCAATTTTTGCCCTAATTCTGTTCCATAATAAAGTACGCGTAACATGATATATAAATACGTGCTTTTAAAAATAATCTCAAAGGCTGCGCGCGCATGTATGTGAATGCATGTGTAGTTAAATTGAATCGTTAATGTGTGATCATAAAGGAGGACTGAACCATGGTATTTTTGCGTTTGTTATTGGGAGCAAGTTTAACTTTTGTGACAGGTATTACAAGTCAATGTTTGCTTTCTTTTGTTCATAGCAGCATACTAAAAGTAATATTTTATCAAGATAGTGTATAACAGTTATTAAAACCAGGGTCGAATTTCACCAACAATTCTTAGCGCTAAGTAAAACTTAAATAATTATGGGCGAATGTAATAACTCTCGTTTCTCTCAGAAAAATACCCAAAATGTTTAATTTCTTATCAATTATTGTTAGTTATTAAGGTAATAATTAATTTCCACTTAGTCGTGTATTTGAATTGTTGATAGAACAGTATTGGTGGAATATGTATCTACCTAGTTTGAGAATTTAAGATTTACTTAGCGCTAAGTATTGTTGGTGGAATTCGAGCCAGGGACTCTATGTGAAGTTAAAACCACATGCAGATATAATACATGTAATTAGAATATAAACAATTGAAACATGTGTAAACGTGGTAGAAAAGTTATTTAAAAACTCGGCATGATAACTTATTGGTGGATAAATGCATATAGAAATCATATCGATTTGCATGACATTAATACACTTGAAATTTGATTCTTTGGAAATGATATCTGAAGGACTCATATTTCGACTACTAATAAATAGTCTATCTTAAAAAACAAGCACATACACGCATAAAAGTAAACTGAAAGGAAAACGACAAAAATATAAGTAATATTAAACTTTATAGTCAGATTAAAAATCTTACATTTACCACATATGACCTTTTCGATATCATTTCGAATGGACCATTCTTCATTATTCATTTCTCGAGACTTGTACTATATACTTTCAATGTCTTCCAGAACATTTCTCTAAACCAACACAAAATTTTAGTCCGTGTTTCTTTTCTCTCTTCAGCATATTCAGAAAAGGTGTGTGTCAGACAATACAACCATGATTTAATTTTATGTAATAATATCGGTGACGTAAGGAGTCTATTAATGATATCAATCTTACATGAACAAGAGATTTACAAGGTGTACACACTGGTGTAAGGTTTTCCACTTGTGGGTATGGGAATATTTGTTTTCATGTACACTAGAATAAGTCTTGACTTAAAATCGGAACATTTATTATACACTACCTATGTTCATTCTAACTCCTCTAGTTAGTCCGTGAAGACTGGTCACGCCCATTGGCGTTGTTTATTTACGAAAAGACTGGTCTGTTTGCGTACCTGAATCGAATTCCAGTAATAATGTTCACCGAATTCCAGTAATAATGTTCACCGAATCCCAGTAATAATGTTCACCGCTGGAATGTTGTAGAAGGCAGGGACACATTCTACCACTCCTTTTTACACATTATATGATTTACGTAAATGACTGAGTCGACATTAATAGATGGCTTTAGTAACTTCCAAAGTATATTTGGTAAGAATTTAAATATTTGGGTATTTTCCTAGGGGAGCAAGAATGACGAAATACTTTCCTGAATATTCAAGCATTAGTTACCGATAAATAAGTTTGTCAGGGCTGAAGTTATTCAAGCTGTGACCAGCCCCTCATCCCGTACAAATAAATGAGCTAGACTTGATATTTTATCAACAGGATATGTCTGTTATATTGCAGGTTCTATAATACCTAGATTTGCCACTGTCCAGACCAGCACTGAATGTTACGGTCAGGATCTCAGTGTCGCGTGTCCTACTGACTCGCATATTGGGATCGCGTCCTTCAATCACGGCTTCAAGGCTGTCGCCCAAAATTGTCCTTTAGATGGTTCCGCCACCGGTGAATGCTGTGTGTTTAATTCCACCGGAGACTGTCTTCAGACGAACCCGACAGAAACAAGATATGTTGACGAATTGTCGGGGAAAACTGACGGCATCATCTCCACCAGTAGTGTGGCAGCTTCTTCCGGTGGGGCATGTGATAATGTCTCATTTTCGCCAACATCTGTGTTCTCTAAACTTGATTTTATCTGCATACCAGGTAATCCAAATTTACTATTTTGTGTTTGCCATTATTTTCCATTAACTTAAAAAGTCTTTTTTTTTCTCGGTAGCTGTCTAGCCGCACTTTTGACCTACTCAGAGATTATGACGTAAGACAGTTCCAAATGTGTATTGTCTAACCTATGAAGACACTTTCATAATTCTTCTCAATTGCTAAAATCTATTTTACTACTCACCAATGATCACACAAAACTAAATTGGTACTACGTAGTCAAGTAGTTTTTTTCTTATTAAATTTTAAAAGGTTAAACAAAAAAATTGAATGAAGGTATATTTAAGGAAATTAAATTCTTATTCCATCTGCATCCTCTCGACTCCCGTGTTGGACCGTCAAGAAGTTTGATTTATTGTTTTATATTTACCAACTTATATGAGACTTCACATACAAATACTAATCTATATAGGAAAAAGGATAGGACATTTGTGTACCGAAACATCTATAAACACAACAAACGGTGAGCCAGCATATTTAAACAACCGAAACTACCCTAGCAGCGGTATATTGGACACAGATACTGCGTGTGATTGCTCTGTAGAAGCCCTCGGGACCGAGCCCATACAAATGTTCATTCTTCACATGGACCTGTATAACACACCCGAGGATTGTCGGCAGAGCCTCACCCTGACTGACAGGGATGGGGTCGTACTCATGATGTTCCAGTGTGAAAGTCACCTATATAACACCATTGAGACGAGAACACTGAACAGCTCGTATGTTAAGATTACCATGACGAACACCAATACTGTAACAAACACAGGGAATTTTTTTCTCGCATTTCAAGGTATTTTTTTCTGTTACCCCACTTATAGGACTTATTCTGTAAGGACATATAAGCATGCTTTGATTCTTCGCAAGCTTCAATATAAAACTAAAAATAAAGCCAACTAAAACGTTTATCTACTCACGTGTATTATGTAATTATGTTTCACGTTACACTTTATGAATATTTCTTTGTTGGCTTGAAAATGCTCATTCAGAATGTGTGTAGCATTGACTTGCTTTGAAATTGATTGAATGTGAACATGAATGAATTGAGTACATGTTAAGCGGAATCCTTTTGTAAACTGAACCATACACTGTGTGTAGCTTTTAATAGATATGTAACTTATAAGTACAAAGAAAGCCAATATTTGTTTAAAATAACACTCGATTATATACATTTTGTGCCTTGGCTGATTGTCTTTAACAATCATTTTTATATTTATACGCCGCCGGAGGCGGTCGTATATTGGCGTCATCTTCTCCGTCTGTCCGTCCGTCCGTACGTCCATATCTTGTGACCGCAACTCCTCCTACATTTCTGAATGAATCTTTTCAAAACTTTGTCAATGTTATTCCTATAATGGGTAGATGTGCATGAAGTATCGATTTTCCGGTCCATTGATTTTTACAAGATTTGTGTCCCTTGAAACTTAATGTCTGTAGCTGATTGATATTGCAGCCTTGTGAACGCAACTCCTCCTACATTTCTGAATGAATCTTTTCAAAACTTGGTCAATGTCAATACTATAACGGGTAGATGTGCATGAAGTGGCAATTTTCCGGTCCATTGATTTTTACAAGATTTGTGTCCCTTGAAACTTAATGTCTGTAGCTGATTGATATTGCAGCCATGTGAACGCAACTCCTCCTACATTTCTGAATGAATCTTTTCAAAACTTGGTCAATGTCATTACTATAATGGGTAGATGTGCATGAAGTGGCAATTTTCCGGTCCATTGATTTTTACAAGATTTGTGTCCCTTGAAACTTAGTCTCCTTAGCTGATTGATAGTTCAGCTTTGTGAACGCAACTCCTCCTACGTTTCTGAATGAATCTTTTCAAAACTTGGTCAATGTCAATACTATAATTGGTAGATGTGCATGAAGTGGCAATTTTCCGGTTCATTAATTTTTGCAAGATTTTTGTCCCTTGAAACTTTGTCTCCTTAGCTGATTGATATTTCAGCTTTGTGAATGCAATTTCTTGTATGTTTCTAACCTAATCTTATCAAAACTTGGGCAATGTCATTACTATACTGGGTAGATATGCACAAAGCAGGGATCTTGATGTTCATCAATATTTGCAATAGTTATGCCTTTCTAAACATGGTCTGTTGAAAACACAACTCAAGTTTCTAAACAGGTAAAAGTGCATTAAGCAGGGATTTTCTGGTACAGTGATTTTTGCAAGAGTTATGCGGAGAAAGAAAAAAGGATTCATATTGATACTGCTATTTGACCTACTGTCATATTGGAAGCATTTTTAGGGTTCTATCTCTGTTCAGCTAGATTAATTGGTCTTACAGACTTCATTATGAGCTTATGCTTACAGAAATGTTAAAAGCAATAATTAAAAGACCCCTCTTGGTCTTTATATTTTGTGGTTAAAATTGCTGCATTTAACTAAATTTTTGAGTTTTATAGTTGAACACTGTGTTTCATCTTTTGGTTTCAATGGGTTGATGTTTTATATTTATGGAAGATATAGTTTATATATTAAATCTCGGTTTGTATATATTTGGGATAAGGCAAGGTTGAGCCTGTATACATGTAGATGGTCAAGTAGATTATAGTTATTGTAAACATTAGTTCATTGTTGATCATTGTTTGTTCGTATTCCAAATCATTGTCAAATCATTGGTTATAATCAGCTGACAGGATAGCCCAAAGGAATATATATCAATCGCACTACTGTTTAGTTAAACACAATGATATTTGTTACGATTTATCTTGTGTGCATCAACACGTTTGGTATTTAATAACCATTCTCTGGATACATGAAGTTTTAGTTATATATTTCAAAAGGGCTTAGCGAAAGATATTAGCTCGATCATAAAGGTATATTGATGAGAGTTGAGCCTTAGGTTTTGAAAGACTAAGTACACGTTACAACATATTCATGACACATACCTGTTCTCTCTTGCTCTTTCTCACACACGTACATGTTCAAACGATACCTAACCGGCTTTTTATTATTCTTTTCCCAGCCTCGACTTTCAACATTCCAGTGATACTTTCCTGTCCTTCAATTCAGCCTATACGAGGTTTGTTATCCATATGTTTAGATAGTTATAAATCAAATTTTATAAAAATTAATTTAACATATTTTAAACTCGATATAATTATTTTATATAGAGTTTCCCTTAAGCAGAATTTTCGGCTAATTTTATGTTAACCATTGAATAACTTAAAGCCACGAATATATAACACTCATTGCAATGTTTTTATTCTAATACATACATAAACACGTTTATATATAGTTGTTCTAATTTATTTGTGCAAAGTTGAACTATAAATTTAAATATTTACTTTGGCACTAGTCATTCGTTGCGGTGATTTGACCGATCCAGCCAATGGACAGGTTCACGCTCCCAACACATCATACGGAGCCATGGCAACATACACATGTAACCAAGGTTACGTACAAAGTGGTGGTGACGTAAGAAGGATGTGTCAAGCAAACAGCACATGGAGCGGGGAGGAACTCTTATGCACACGTGGCAAGTTATTAAGCTATCAGATTATGTAAAAAGAGCTGGGTGCACCTCGAGTGTGTGTGTGTGTGTGGGGGGGGGGGGGTGTTGCTGGTTGTGCCTCCTCCTTTGAAGGGGGTCACCCATTAGAAATGAATTTCAAATTTAGACCCTAAATAAAGCCTCTGTTGCTTTTCTTGCACAAATTCCTGTCAAGAAATGTTTATGTGTTAACAGTAAAAAGTCAAACTAATGCCAAAAATATTACGTCAGTTATTCGATTCCTTTGTTGGATCTTATTTATGTGAAGATGTCCCCAATAGCAAGGTACTACTTCACTATTAGCTTCGATCATAAGTGAGAACAAAGTCAACCGTAATTTCAAATAACGATGTAAAATCTGTTATGAACATTTTCATATTTTATACATTCATCTTTGAAGCCATTTTAACTGTCTTATTTTGCTGTTAAACAAAACCTTTCAATACATACCCTTTTTTAATAAATTATTTTAAAATGTCATGAAGATGCATTTTTTCACATGATCCAACTTCGAGACAGTCAAATTAAACAATTGCAGTGCTTCGTTTTTTTTTTTTTTCTTTTTTTTCAGATAGCAAAATGCTCAGTATAGATAAATGACCAACATCTACAAAATTAGAAGTCAATAACTTATACGGTAGTCACTAGTTCTATGAGGATATACATTTTTAGATTAAAATTCCAAATACCTCTGCACATAAAATTCCAAATACCTCTGCACATAATCGGCAATGGGTGTATGGTGAGAGTAGAATTCGGCACACAATTAGCCGATACAAAAACCTTTTTCTATGGCGTGTGTCGGATGATTGACATGGGCTCGATTTGGGGACTGTGTGCACCCCTCACCACCACAAACACCGTTTGAAAAGTTTCGATTACACTATCGGCATCTGTGATCATAAGCATATATAATTGAAAGAGATATATTTTGCAACATATTTTTATCAATGCAAACAGTAGTCATTTCTGCACTTCTGTGACAAATAAATAAATAACGTTATTTTACCGCTCAGTAGTTCAAATTGTTTAATTTTGTGTCATGTTTAGCGAATGAACTTTTATTAAATAATGTCTAAAGTTATCCAAAGCATCAAATTTACAAAAAAGCACTTCGGACGTACAGTTACTGGAAAAAGTAAACCTTTTACTTTAACTTTACACTTATCGTATATTTTTAGTGCAATACGCATTGGTCAAACAACGCATCTCTTCTGACTTGATAATAACTGTTTCCAAATATATAACTGAAAAGAGAATAACGAGACAAATTGATATGAATAGTATAAAGGAACAGAAATTAAGGATGTAAACCAACTGTAACATATGGAGTATGTTATAACGGAGAAAAGGCTCAACATAAACACGAAATTTGCACAAATTTGCAACATTTTTGTACAATTTCTGTGTCCTACACATTAACATGGAATGAACATTTAGGAAATAATTAACTATGTGCGTGTAATATTATGTACTGCATGTAATATTTTGGCTCGCAAATCTGAATAGATTTTCAAGAATCGACTACGTGCATCTCGATGTTGCTTCCACTTTTAAATGGAAATCGTCAATACCACTTCCAATGTGAAGCATTATAGATTGAAGCAAAAAATATATACGGTGGTGCAATGTTACACCTACATATAACTCTTTTCAGCCTGCGATAATTTGACCGACCCAAACAACGGGGTTGTCAAGATGAACAGCACGTCACTAGGAGCAGTAGCCACGTATGAATGTTACCCTGGTTACAAGATGTCATCCACAAGCAGAACCAGAGTTTGTCAAATGGACGGAACCTGGAGTGGGAAGGAACCAACATGTGACATTGAAACGGGTACCCATCTCTTTGAATTATTTCTCACTACATGTATACAGCATTTTAGAACACATAGTTCTAAGCGCACTTTCAAAGCCGTGTCCTTAATTCTTCTTTTCTTTTTGTATGTTATTTATTTAAGTATATATTCGTAAGTTATTATTTTTCGATGTTTAAGCTTTAAATCATACTTATATTGATCACTTGGGCATTTCAGCGTGTCCGGTGACTCGTAGTAGATAATTGTGGCTTTCAAGTAAATAAATAATTAACTCCATAGCGAGACACTGCTTTACATTACATCCACAAAGCAATATTTCTGTAAAAAAAAAATAAACTAGCGAGCAACTGTTTTACTCTATATCTACGCCATAATGTTTCTGTATAATGTAACGCACTCTTTTTAAAGCAAAATTGTTTGGATGCATGGAAGATTTGATTAAGGTCTTCTCATCCTAATAGCTATATATCGTATCTTGCCACTGAATGGTAGTATTTATATGAACCTTTGTTACTTTGAAGACATTCAAAAATAAAAAATATTTCACCAAGAGATTTTTTAAGTTGTATCCAATTTGGGGGAGATAATCCGCATGTAAGCTAACATTAAAGCCTATGGAAAATAAGCATTTTCTGTTAATATGAACAAATGAATTTGATTTATGAGAAAAACTCATGGTAAAAAGAGGGATTTTATGATTTTGTATCAACTTTCGTGAAAAAATCTAAACTGTACCACAGGAAAATGGAGAAAATCACTTTTTTAGTTTCAGGGGAGACAACTCATGGCAGCAAAATAATATAGGGGAGGTAATAAAAGAACTTCTCCCACTTGCCATAACATGTCAATTTTCCCAAGAGATAACAATTGTTTGACATTTTATATACACATGTTTTGTTAAGTTATATGCATGGCTTTCATGGAATATATTGCTATTAGAGTGAGAAGACCTTAATTGTACAACTTACTGCAAACAGGCTGTAATGTTTCGTTATACATAAAAAATAATGCTAGTGATACCAATACTTATCTAATGTACGCAGACGATAAGCTATTTTATCTACAAGTATAGCAACAATGGTTGCTTGGTGAGTTGTGTTTCAATTTTCATAGCGATTGGCCTGCTAATCAAACAAGTGGATCGAAGTAGAGTTACGTGTATCAGCGATGAAATACAATGGTACAAGTTAGGTGTCTTGATTATCTTTTGTATTAACTTCCTAGCCTGCAATATTCTGACCGACCCAAACAACGGGGTTGTCAAGATGAACAGCACGTCACTAGGTGGAGTAGCCACGTATGAATGTGACCCTGGTTACAAGATGTCATCCACAAGCAGAACCAGAGTTTGTCAAAAGGACGGAACCTGGAGTGGGAAGGAACCAACATGTGACATTGAAACGGGTACCCATCTTTTTGAATTATTTTTTACTACATGTATACAGCATTTTAGAACCCATAGTTTTAAGCTCACTTTCAAAGCAGTGTCCTCATTTCTTGTCTTCTTTTGTACGTTATTTATTTTATTATATATTCGTAATTTTTCGACATATCTGTTATGTTCACGAGTGCTCTCGTAATAAAAGTACAACCATATATCGCTGTTGATAATCATGAATCGGGACACAACAAACTTTCGGACAGATCAAAAGCTAGTAAATTATGTTTCTCAAGTCAACAGTCATTATTTTTCGATGTATACGTTTTAAATCATAGTTTTATTGATCATTTGGGCATTTCAGCGTATCCGGTGACACGAAGTAAAAAAAATGTTGCTTTCAAATAGATAAATAATTAATTAACTCCATAGCGAGATATGCTTTACATTACATCCACAAAGCCATATTTCTGTGAGAAAACAAAAACAAACAGCGAGCAACTGTTTTACTCGATATCTACGCAATAATGTTCCTGTATAATGTAACACACACTTTTTAAAGCAAAATTGTTTGTTTGCTTGGTAAAGATGTGTTTCAATTTCCATAGCGATTGGCCTGCTAATCAAACAAGTGGATCGAAGTAGAGTTACGTGCATCAGCGATGAAATACAATGGTACAAGTTAAGTGTCTTGATTATCTTTTGTATTAACTTCCTAGCCTGCAATATTCTGACCGACCCAAACAACGGGGTTGTCAAGATGAACAGCACGTCACTAGGAGCAGTAGCCACGTATGAATGTAACCCTGGTTACAAGATGTCATCCACAAGCAGAACCAGAGTTTGTCAAAAGGACGGAACCTGGAGTGGGAAGGAACCAACATGTGACATTGAAACGGGTACCCATCTTTTTGAATTATTTTTTACTACATGTATACAGCATTTTAGAACCCATAGTTTTAAGCTCACTTTCAAAGCAGTGTCCTCATTTCTTGTCTTCTTTTGTACGTTATTTATTTTATTATATATTCGTAATTTTTCGACATATCTGTTATGTTCACGAGTGCTCTCGTAATAAAAGTACAACCATATATCGCTGTTGATAATCATGAATCGGGACACAACAAACTTTCGGACAGATCAAAAGCTAGTAAATTATGTTTCTCAAGTCAACAGTCATTATTTTTCGATGTATACGTTTTAAATCATAGTTTTATTGATCACTTGGGCATTTCAGCGTGTCCGGTGACACGAAGTAAAATAATTGTTGCTTTCAAATAGATAAATAATTAATTAACTCCATTGCGAGATATGCTTTACATTACATCCACAAAGCCATATTTCTGTGAGAAAAAACAAACAAACAGCGAGCAACTGTTTTACTCGATATCTACGCAATAATGTTCCTGTATTATGTAACACACACTTTTTAAAGCAAAATTGTTTGTTTGCTTGTAAAGATGTGTTTCAGTTTTCATAGCGATTGGCCTGCTAATCAAACAAGTGGATCGAAGTAGAGTTACGTGCATCAGCGATGAAATACAATGGTACAAGTTAAGTGTCTTGATTATCTTTTGTATTAACTTCCTAGCCTGCAATATTCTGACTAACCCAAACGACGGGGTTGTCAAGATGACCAGCACGTCACTAGGAGCAGTAGCCACGTATGAATGTAACCCTGGTTACAAGATGTCATCCACAAGCAGAACCAGAGTTTGTCAAAAGGACGGAACCTGGAGTGGGATGGAACCAACATGCAACGCTAAAACAGGTACCATCTTTTAGGATTGATTCTTATTGTCATATACATGTTCGTCCTACGTATAGATAAATTGGACGTATAAAATAACCTTAACGAAATTTTCTTCTGGATATGTAAGCTGAGTCTGTCTATCCAAAAAGATATATCCCTCTACAATTTATGAAACCGGAAATTAGAAAATTGAATCCAATAAGAGTACATTAATGTTTATTTTTTTAAACAACGTTAAACGTTTGGATGTGTGTTCGATGGTATGGCCAAATACATTATTAATATATTTTGCGCACTAGAGAATAATGCTTGATTCGGTTTTTCTTAAAATACTAACATGTACATGATGTGATTTTAAAGCTTAACAATAACATTAAATTTTGATTTTAGCACAATGTTTTCTTCTTTTTTTTTCTTTTTCTTTTTTTTATTTTAGTCTGAGATCATGCTTAAAAAGCGGGGGCAGGAGGATTTGACAAACTTTTGTTTAATGTGATATTTTGATGTTATTAGTTTCATCATACTAAGAACAGTGCCTGTTAACTTAAAACTAAACCATTGTCACTAATACTACATGTATTATTGTTCCTTCATTTCAGTGCGATATCAATTTTGCATCAAAATGTCTTATTTTATTTTGATTTTGTTAGAACGTTTTTCATTTAATTATTCGTCTTCATTACTAAATGAATTTTATGTAATATACCTACACACCTTTTGCTACTTTTGAAACCACCGGGCATGCTTTCATCTGTTTAGATTGTATTGCTCTACTTTTATTTTCTTATTTTCCCACTTAAATCACGGTGTTTTCTTTTTGTATACACATGTGACTATTGAATAATTACTGTTTGTTTTTACCTCAGATGATGAGGATGCTGACAGTATGTCTCCTGGAACCATTATCGGTATAGTAGTAGCAATAGTAGTCGTTTTGGTTATCATCTTCGGAATAGCATATAAATGTGGGATATGTAAAGAAGTTAAGAAGTACGTGGTCAACAGACGTCATCGCTATCAAGCCTAACCAACAGCACGGACAGTCCGTCAGCCGATCATCAAGTGCTTTATTAGACAACACGTCTTACACATCAAAGACATAATCAGATATCATCCATTGCAGGTCCTGTCACGTATCATCACATATCGAATCTCATTTCAGTGTGATTGAAATTAACAGGGTAGTTTTTGTTCTGTGACTATTTAAACAGTTTAAACAATACATGTGCGGGCTATCCGATGCCAAAAATCCAGGCTGCATGGCCTATTTTATTATTCTCATTTATGCTAAGTTCATACCCACATTTTACACGTATTTATTACATAACTGTTATTTATGATCCCTATAACATTTAAAAGGCCTTTTCAATAATACATTGATGATCTTAATAAGCGGGCCAATACAAAATACCACTGTCGGACAGGGAGGCGATTGCCCTCGGGCAAATAACAGCGACAATACCAAATTTCTTATTTAATAACATAATATTATATATTATAAATCACAGATGGATTGAAGTGAAAGCAATATGTTTATAAGCATTTTTTCAAATACAATTTTGAAATTGGCAGAAATGTGTTGATGTATTCAAATATTAATTGTCAAACCTTTTAGACGTGTGATGTAATTTTCCGTCATTAGATGATACATTTATCTGGACGCCTCGGCTATAAATACGAGACTCATGATTGAAATATCAATGCAATACATATTTTCTTTTTGTATGTAAGATTTCAAATTTAAAAATACAATATAATCTATATAGCTGTAGTATAAAATAGCAGAACATTCCAGCAGCACCTTTATTCATAAGTATTCAAGCATGAAAACGTATTATAGAATTTACCATATAATTAGCTTAATGTTTATGTATATTCGAATTGCAAATTTACAAATGAAAACATTTAAGGCATCAGCATTCCTTCAGAAACAATCAGGAATGAAAGTATTCTCATCTCAATATTAGCATAATTTCAAATGCATACAGTGTGTGTACTATTTTTATTTAATTTTTATGTCTTTTGTAATTGTTATTCTTATGTATTATAGTTTGCTTTTTTATACACTTTTTACTGATTAATGTTATGAAATAAACCTGTTTGGACATTAAAAAATGTATGAATGGATCTATGGATGACCATGTATGATGTTAGATATACATTGATTATGAACCTATAATTGATATGATAGTTTTACTATCGACCTATATATACCTGTATATTTCTGTAGATTATACATACATAAATCGAAGTTCATAATAATCGAAATGCTTTCTTTACTCATGTTTGTTTAAAAATGTAAATGAAAAAAAAAAAAAAAACACCCCAAAACATTGTCTTAAATAATATCTGATAACCATCTAAACATATAAAGGGAGGTAACTACTTTATGCTTTTCAATACTATTTAACTGCAGTCTGTGGAACATAGAAATTGCTGACCACACAACTCTACACACCAAAGTCATTGGATGTTACTGGTAGCTTTCTTTTTAGAGTTCAGCATAAATACTTATTCGCTCTGTGGTTAGGGGTTTACATAGAAATGACACTGAATCACGAAGTAATATCATGAATTATTTATCCCTCGCAATCTGTTTTTTTTTCGTTTCGGATTTAGAACGTTTTGATGTTTTGTTTATTGAAACACTCTCTTATATTTTTATATACAGAATACATTATTGAATTTTTTGCATTATGAATATTAAATCATGGATGCTAGTTTTGTTTAGATGACACAGATCTTTGCTGTCAAAGGCAACATATTTCGTATTGCAAGAAATAATATGTAGTAAAGTTGCTTTACTCCGAGGAAAACTTAATTCGAGATAACCATTAAAGGAGTATTCGGGAGTATTGCGCAAATTTTTAGCGCATGTCCTTTTCATTTGATATTATTGCCAATTTCATAAAAAAGCAGAGTATTCGGATAGATTCGTCAGTCTCAATATCAAAATACTTAAACTGTTTTAACAATGTTTGCATTCAAACGAAGAAAATTTGGGTATTTTATTTCGATTTAAAAGCCTATGAGGTTAGAAAACATTTTTTTTCCTGGCATTTCTCCAGTTTAGTCTTAAAGTAGCTCGTTCACAGATGGACGGTATAAATAAATAAATAAATAAATAAATAAAATATGTCTACTGTCTCTCGTAAATGTTGGTGAAGACTTTGTTTTCCGACAAATAAACTTGTAGGCCATAGTGCAAGGGAAAACGCTATTTTCTTAAATGCGCACGTTGGGTAATCGGTTAAATATAGAACACTGTATCCCCGCAGCAGATGCTTGCATTTCCACGAGACATGCTCTACAGCATGGCGTCTTCACCAGTTCCGGGTAGCGAATTCATAAGTTCAGCATGTGAAGTGAGGGCATGCGCGAAGTGTCAATGTAATCAGTCACGCGGTGGCAAACGAAAACAAAATTTTAAATATACCGGTAGGTTTTATTATTCTAAATATAGATTCAATACCGACCGTAGCGCTATTGCCTGTGATAGTGAACCCATCCTTTTTTTGCCATCACGAAATGTTGCACCGGGTAACCATGCGGGGTACCGATAGACGTAGTACACAAATCGCTAAAAATAATTTCGCAGTAAATGACCATCTGTGAACGATCTGCTTTGAATTAAATGCATGAACGCGGGTTGCCCTACAATATGCAATGCAAAATATTTTGGCGCCAAGAACGCAAAAGTAAAGGGAAAAGAAAACACTATTAAATGAAATTATTCCATTTTTAAATTTTTATTTACTGTCTTTATGCACACTCATCATGTAATAGATATTGATTTATATAATTGTATTTTACATGTTTATTATAACAATGTTTGGTACTCACAAAAAGTGAAAATGCCCTTATTTTCCCCTTATAATTTGTGATTTGGCCAAACTAAGTACTGGCAATAGTGCTGTTGTATCTAATAAACATGTAAACATACAGAGTTTCTTCTTTTTATGGTTAATTCCGTCTGTTTTGATTGTTAAATGGTGACCATGACTTTTAGTTAATTTCTTCGATAAAAGCCAAATACGAGGAATCAAAATAAAGAGTTAATTCAACCCATACTTTTCAATACAAAAATGTTTCTTTCAGAAACAAATTTACATAATTTGGTGAAAATCTCTCTGATAACCTTTACTCTAGAACATGTATTTAAGTCCCAATGGGAATAAACAGAAACAGAGAGAAAATATTCTCGAAATATCTCTCTTTTACATTTTTTCGTCATTGTTTCCGATCTATTTAGAAATTGTTCAATTGCTTTGATGTTGAATCTCACGCATATCCGGCTCAGCAATATAATGTGAAGTTTGAGATATTTAATATAGCATAAAATCAACCAATGTAGGTTATTCTTCAAAAGTGTTATGATATCGGCGACATTTATTTCTGGGCGCTGAAAACTGTTTTCACTATCCGTCGATATTGATGGTATAGTATAAAGATACAGGAATAAATGTCTTTCCTGATTGGTCCTGAATACTGAGACAGACAGGAATTTGGAGAAGAAAACACAGAATGGCTGATAAGTCGTAGATATCAATTCGAGTCTTTGAACAAAATATATTGCATACAATATGTTCGGCTAGAATGCTTGACACAAAAATCTAATGGTGCCATCGGTATTTCATTGAAAGATTTCCCCATTTTTAAAGCGAAGAAAAGCTTTAGGGCACTGGTTGTTAATACCATAAACGTCATAACGTCGTTAATGTTCAGTCGATATGCGCTTGGTACTTGGAGCCCCTAGTTCCGTCGAATGTGATGTAAAGTTTGTACAAATACTGGATCGTGATGATAAGCTTTTTTGCCGTTCACATGAACTAATCAATGCTATAAACTAAGTTAACAATATGATTTCGGCACTGTCAATACCTTCACATTATTTTGTATATACAACAGAAAGCTAGTTCCTGTGTTTGTGCAGATTGATGTAATAGATGTATAGAGAATAAGAACGTTTCTATTGTAATTTGTTAAATAGGAGTCCCGGAATCTGTCCAAACGAAACACCCGTACCATTAGCACTGCGGCTGCTCTCGAAGAACTCGAAGGTGACGCCATCAGCAATGACGGTCCCTTCTCCGTATGTCCCCTTTCTTGTCGGGCTGCCTAGCAAGCTAACCAGAACTGTAAACACCATTCCGGTTGGGATTCGTAGTGGACGCCCCAGATATGCTTCATACATGTCTTTGTCATGACTTGTGAAGATACTCACCTCGTTTTCACGTAGTTCAAATCGACTGTCGTCATCATAAACTAAAAGCTTAAATGTATAAGTTTCTTGTCGATCATAAACTCCATAGACTTCGACGCCGTAGAGCATAATTGAATTTGAGACCGTAAAAGAAATGGCATCTGGAGGACCGTTCTGTTTCCACGGTCCGTCAATGGCCGGAAACCGCCGAACACGTGACATAATGGAGCTCGTCTTTTCTGTTGATAAAGACACTTCAGGTACGGTTTTAAATTCATGCGGCACCATGAGTCTCTCGTGCTTTTTGAATTTGCTCGGTGACTGGGGCTCCTCTCCGTGAAAATACTGAAAGATGGACAAGGTCTCGTCATGTGTTAAAAGCTGACCAATTGAAACCTTCTGAGTGAAATACGTCACATCCATAACGGGGAATCGGATGAGGTACAGTATGTTACCAAGTACTTCCCGCCGGGACTGGTCAGTTGGTTGGATGTCTTGACGACGGCACTGAGCATTTGCCCATGCAATGCAGGCTTCGAAAATGACCTCTTCTTCAGCACGAAGCTCATCCGATTGCAACAAAAGTGAAACGCTTTCTGAAGACAACTCGGAAAAATTAGCCCTCCGAAGGACTGTGTTTCCTTCCATGAATATACGGCGTTTGCATTTTTCCAATAAGGAAACTTCTCCGTATTTGAGCGCCTGTTCAAATACTTTCATTACTGTATCGTTGTTTATCTCTGAGTTCAGGAATTGATAGCAGAAAGCACGAAGTCCTTGAACTTGAAACTTCTTCGCAGTATATAATAAATCAGCCACGTTGTCAAAGCTCACGTTGCATTCATCCGTATACATGAAGCTGAAATGAGGAAAATAAACATTATATGAATACTAGATCCATCTCTATGTTTTTCTATAATATTTGAATGTGACAGTTCAACAAATTCCATTCAAGTTCGATTACTGGCATCATTATTAGTTGTATAAGCCAGTCGACTAATCCCTCTGTCATGTTCAACACTGTGAAATAAAAGCGAAATGTAATAGCCCAAGACGCTTCGGAAATATATTTTGAAATACAGTGAAACAAAGAGGCCGAGAGAAATAAATCAGATGAGACTCCGCGGTTTTTTGTCTTTCCGATCATATTCTATAATACTCCATGTGACTTTCCTGTTCTAGAAACACAAATGCATCATTGGATCATTAGTATTGATACCCCTCGCGCTGTCTAAAGCATTTTATTTGGCTTTGACTGAAAGGATTTCTGTAGTAATGCCGCAATAGATTCTACACGACAAAGAAATCACACCAAATTAGTAAGACAATTGTTTTTGTAAGATAAATCGACGTCGTTCTATTGTAATAAGTCGCTAATAAATTCTATTTTTCAGAGTTTCTGATTGGATTGGCCCCATTAGGGTAACTTCTAATTCATGAAATAAATATGATTGCATGTAATAGCATATAAGTTCAAACAAAATAAATTAATTATAATATCAGGTTAATATCATGGCTAATGACATATCATACTTATAAGCACAATAAAATTCCAATTGTCAATAGGGATACAAGATATACGTGCACAAGTGTCAGGTCAGTTCTTAAGAATACTGCCGTTACTTACACTAAAAATTCCCGGAACACATCTTCTCTCATATTTTTTACAGTGATCCGAAATTTTGTTGTTCCGCTATGCTTTGCTAGGGACTCGAATAAAACTGGACTGCGTGCCATAAGGATGTATCTATGGGCGGGCAGTTCGACGTCTCCACTGGCCACGAAAATGACGTCAGTCAATACCTCATTGTTCAGCATGCACTCGTTGGTCTGGATCACGGTTTTACCCGACTGCCAGTCATTCTGGAATAATATCAGAGAATTGGAATATTTTTAAATAGAAATAAATGTTGAAATAAAATATTGTAGAATTGAAAAGAAAAGAACAGGGCGTTATGTATACTCGTATTTTTTCACCTTAACCTATAAACGTGACCTTGACATTTGTCATAAGAACCTGAATAATGCTCACCAACATCATTTTGAAATACCAAATTTCATAACGAAATTCGGTCCCGACAATGAAAGTGATCTTAGCCTAACGTATGTCAGATTTTTATGTTAGGCAATACAAAATCTGTTGTTGTCCTGATGAACGCGTAAGCCGAAACGTTGATATAATAACAACATTATTTTCTTTCTTATACAATACAAAATCTTTGTCAAAATGTCAATGTAAGACATGTGAGAGCAACTACTTACATTGTGCATGTATCAATAATACATACTTGACATGTTTAATACGATGTGTGTGTGTGTGTGTGTGTGTGTGTGTGTGTGTGCAATACAACTTTATATATAACGATACAATATGTTAGCAAAACAAACCTTTTCTTATCTTTTGTAATTGTCAAAAAAATCTCAAATCTGTCTGAGACAGCGAATAACTGTATTTGTTGATATATAGTGACTTACGATCCTACACATGCTTCAGTCACATTGCAATCTGATATTGACAAAATATCAGAATGACAGATAAATGGCTGGTTACATTTAATCCCACTAAGACAGAATCACTAATTATTTCAAGAAAACGTCTTCAACAATCTCATCCAGGTCTAACAATTTACAACCAACCTATTCCAGAAGTGACTGAACACAAAAACCTTTGAGTTAAATTTGATCATGATTGTTCTTGGCACTCTCATAAAAATCTTTCTAAAAAGTTAATTTAGTGAGAAAACTTGTGTTTTTACTAAATAGGAAAACATTAGAAATCATTTACACGTCTTTATACGATCGTCACTAGAATATGCTGATGTAGTTTGCTGTAATATTACTTTACAAGAAACAGAGCAAATAGAAAAAATACAGTATGAATGCGCATGAAAAGTTACAGGAACAACGAAATTAATGTCAACAGAAACACTATTAGGAAAGGTTGGTTGGGAAAGTGTGTCTGAAAGAATGCGAAAGCACAAATTAATCCTTTGTTAAAAATGCACTAACATTTAGCACCAACATATCTGTCGTTCTTAATTAACATGAACACGCATACTTAACGATATACGTTACGTAATAATTCTGATACTCAATGCATATATGCTAGAACGACAAATTATTTTAATTCTTTTCTTCCATCATTAATACGGGATTGGAATGCCCTACCGATAAAAGTACGCAATTCAACATCCATTAACGTCTTTAAGTCATGTTTGAACGTAAATTGTCTCAAAACCACATCATATTATTATGTATAAGAAAACTACAAATTCTTCACACGAGACCACGGACTAAGTGCAGTTCTCTTAATTTTGATTTGCTCTCAAAAAATATTATACAAGACCCTAAATGCACTTGTGGGCAATTAGAGACAAGTTACCATTATATTTTTCAATGCACAATCTATAAAGACTGCCGGACTGTTCTCTTCTGTAATCTTAATATTATATGGAATTCCTTCACTCTCGAATGACGAAATAAATATATATTTCAATGTGTTCACAAATATAAATAATGACAGTAAAAGATTTATCTGAGCTCTCTCTCTCTCTCTCACTGTTACATGCCATCACTGTTACATGCCATTTTAACCATGTGCTATGTCTATATACAACTTAATTGTAGCATATAAGGGAGAAGAACTTTATTAGCTCTGCTTTCGTTCTATTAAATCCCTTTTCATGCTTTTTTTTTATTTCATTTTATTTATTTATTTATTTTGATATCATGATTGTATATTGTACTGTTCAAAGACGAAATAAAATACGTTTAAGCTAAACTAACTGGATGGACCCAGCTTTTACCGCTTCAATAGGCCGGACATTTTCAATGTAGCGACTGCTACTGCTTGTTTAAATAACGGAAAGGTGCCAAACCATCGAAAATGAAATTTATACAAGAAAACTGAAGTAATCATCGATCTGGAAATGATATGGTGCAAATTTTGATCAAATTGATTGACTCTAATTGTAACATATAAACTTCAAAGTTAATATGTGGATAATCGCATAAGACCCCCACCTTGGTCGATTTTAGGGGGCGGGGCGTACGCCGCTTCCGCCCCCTCTAAATCCACTCTTGGGAAGGGCATGTCTCGGGAAGATTTGCAACTCTGAATGTACTGAGCAAAGGTTGTTGAATGTTTTGGAAAAATATACAAATATGAATAGATAGATTAAGTGATAAGAAAAAAAAAATAACAGAAGAAAGGATCGTGACGAAGATCAGTACTTAATATTATACAAACATTTTAAAGAAAAAAAATACTTTAGAAATGCTTAAGAAAACAAATGCTGCTGATTTTACGTCAGAGTATCGATATACGTAAAAGTAACGGTAAAAATTTACCAACCATACATTTAGAAATAGAACATCTTATAAAAGTATTTATTATTTCACCGAGATATTACTAATTAAATCATCCATAAATAAGATTTGTCTAAAACAAAGATAGTGTACTCACCAGGTCGGATGTATCTTGTCTAATGCTCAAATCATCCATACTTGTCCAAATATCCTTGTCAATCTGTCCGTGTCATATAAACAAACAAGTATTAAAAAATCAATTAAAAACGAACGACTAATGAAAGTTTTTCTCTTTTACAATCAATTTTATGATTGTTAAATTCTCTTAAAAAGTATTGTGTGCCATTTTCAGGTTGTTCATGTAAGTTTTGTTTCTTTAAATTATAAAATTAAGTGAATAAAAAAGATAGGAATTGTTGAATGCTGTATATGCAACCTGGCTCGCTTGCCTATCGTATGAAAATAATATTCAATGGACTACAGAGCATTGTGGTACAAGAGATGTAAGGGAATATTCGCTCTACTAGGATTTAATTCCATAAAAATATTCCGTTTACTTTTCAGTTATCTCCTTGTTGTGATAGTGTTATTGTTTTACTTACTCTGGATGAAATGTCATTTAGATTAAAGTATATGTGAATTACAGTTGAATACACTTTATTTGATACAAATGATATAAATAAAACTACAAAAAGTCTATATCAGCGAGTTTAAAAGGTTAAATATTGAAACTCAATATGTCCATTTAGGTCGTCGTGAATTATTCCACAGATTTGTCGTCAAGGAGTGTGAAATATATGGTACGACTTCGAATTTACTTAAAGGACCTTTAAAAAAAAAAAAATAGATAATAAAAAAAAAAAAAACATCCGTTCCATCCATGGATAGATAAACTGATCACAAGCAGTTTCACAAACAAAATCGTGTGATTTGTGTAAAGAAGGTCAACCTTTGACTGGCTTTTATCTCAGTGTAGCTATTGGATAGCTATTAAGTCATTTTGAATACATCTGTTAACACCTTAATGGTTCATAGTTACCGGAATCTCAACTTCAAATCTGTGGTTAAATCTATCACCTATTTCAATCAGTTATGCTTCAAATATTGTCGTCTTTCTGGTAGTTTATGTAACAATTTTTTTAAATTATTTCTCAATTACGTATTGACAAGTCGGTATGATATAGTATGAACGTTTAAAAAAAGAATTCAAATCGCAAAAGTTTAATACATATGGTTTCGATCAAATTAAAATTAAAAACATAATGGCTTTGTTTAATAATAAAATTACCGAAGAATTCCTTTGGATTCCAAGGTGTTTATTTTCGGTCGTATCGACATGTTGAATTAACGTAATGTCTTGGCTTTTATATAAACGTCACTGCGGCTCCCAGATTGCCTCACTTTAACCAATCTGGCTCGAATTCTACCGCCCATACCTGGCGCTAAGTAATCCCCAAATAATTTGAGGAAGCTTTAATTCTACCGGCCACACCTTGCGCTAAGTAAAACACAAATAATTTAGGGGAACCTCGAATTCTACCGGCCACACCTGGCGCTAAGTAATCCCCAAATAATTTGAGGAAGCTTTAATTCTACCGGCCACACCTGGCGCTAAGTAAAACACAAATAATTTAGGGGAACCTCGAATTCTACCGGCCACACCTTGCGCTAAGTAAAACTCAAATAAATTGGAGGAACCACATCATTCCCCACCCCCCAAAAAGAAAAGTTTCACTCTCAACAAATATTGTTAGATATTAAGGTAGTATTTGATGTCAAAATAATTATGTACTTAGAGATTTCGCAAAACGGGACTAGTAGAATATTTTTTTTAAATCTAATTTCAGTAGTGTTTAACGCTAAGTATTATGAGCTGAATTTGAGCTAGTTCCAGGTGAGCTTTCCTATTTGTGACTTCCAGTAGAAATAAAAAGGAAATTAATCCTGAAATACTATTAATGAAAGTTATCATTGTAATCACCTGAACTAATTTTTTGGGGGGAAAATATATATTTCTGTTTAACATGGATTTGTTTTTTCATTTCTATGTCTACAATGAAAAAATATAGATAAAAATGTTTATTTACAAATTTAAGTACAAACGATAAATTTTTCAAGTACTCATTATGACTATTGTTAGTTTTATTGATTTTGGGGAAGTCCAATTCATTTCTTAATTCCGACAAAACCAATGCCCCGGAAGATATATAAAAATCCGGAATCAGCACTCCAGTTTCAGTAAATATTTCAACAATGGTTTGTCGAGGCTAGGATATTGACTCAGTCTAGATTTGGTATCGACAAACCATTGTAACGACTGCAGTAATTGATGAGAATTCAATTGATACTTTCTAGTTCATTCTTGAGAGCACTTTAACACTCAACAGCCGACAGATTCAAAACTTGACCACCTGACTTTGATCCTATGAATAGACAAATATGACTAGACTATTCACATGAAAGCCTCATCATTAAAGAATAATTCAAAATCAATTTATTTTATTAGCTATTAGGTAAATATGTTATCCAAATTTTATTGAATTATGATCGATGAAATCAGAAAAGAAATCTTTTTTCTTTTAATTTTCAACGTAGGCGAAATGACACAACTTACCAACGTTCTGGAAGACTCATTTTTCAAGGGTTTAATTGTGAAAAATAAAACTCATTTCTGGACATTGATTTCAGAAAAAAAGGAAAATGTAGCAACAACTCAAGCATTCAGTACTGTATCTGCTCGGCTTAATCCGGTAGATACTAAGAAATTCTCCGAATGATTATTTCTTTCTGTCTCGAGTATTTCCGTGAAAGCACCATATTGTTCATATTTGTATAAATATTTATAATCACAATGACTGAGGAATACAATGATAGGTTGTTTCAATTGGTTAACTTTTAATTTTTTAACATTATATCGGTTTAAATTAGGACTGATAAAATAACTAGGCGGTTGTTCATTATTCAATTTATAACTTCACCAACATTTCTTTTGCACCATCTGGGGCCGCCGGATTCGGATTTTTCATGTGAGGAAGCCTTCCAGCTGCCTTGCGGTAGGTCGGTGGTTCTACCCGGGTACCTCTGTGTACTCGGGGTCTTCCTCCACCTGTAATTAGTGACGTCACTATATGATTGTAATACTACCGCAGAGACGGTTAACTCCATTACAACTACAACTTTTGCACCATCTCTGAACAATTTCAAAAAATTATTCGGTCGAGATATATTTCATCCTAGTCTTGAACTCATTAATCAGTTCGTCGACGAATCGCTTAGTAAAACCGCGCAGATTAATCGTGGGCGACGTTTTCTTATTTATCAACGAATTTGGATATTTGTGATTTTAAACAGAGTAGCTGATTTCGGTTGGAAACAGCTTAGCTGTAGGTTTATTTCTAACTGTATAGTTCGATGTCTTCTGTCACTATCCTTTTGAGCTACAATGTTACTGTCATATTTTGATTTGTAAATTGTGAAAACAAAATATTCCTTTGCTTTTATATTTGTAATGTAACAGTAATGTTCTGTTCTGATTATATATATCACAAATAACATTCTTTAAGCAGTCTGTATAAAAATAACAGTTTGTGATTATTATATAGTATTAAAGTGACTGATTAATCATTAATCAGTTGGAAAGACGGGCTGATTACAAAAACATAGTTTCTACGATATATGATTATTTATAATCAGCTGTTGACATAAAATTTTATTCTTTATCAACAGGTCTACGCTATCATAGCAGAATTTTAAATTTTATTTCAGCCGAAATTTGCCTGTAATGTAAACAAAACTCAATAAAATATTTAGGATGAAATGAAAATTAATATTGTAAAAAAAAGACAAAATAAATTCTGTAGGAAAAGTTATAATGATGAGAAAATGGTTATCAAATGACATTATAAGATTTTACTTCGTGTGTTTTATTCATTTCAGCTTTCTCAATAGCATTAATCAAACAAGTAAATAAGAAAATAAATAAATACCGCAAATACTAAAAAGTATGTATGAAATTACATTTCAATGAATGTTTTTTTATTTCTTATTTTATTTTTTATTTATTTATTTTTATTTTTTATGACCTCCAAGAAACATTTAATGCGATAAAATACGTGTCGATGTTCAAATCAATAACTTAACGAATCAACTTTTTTTACCCCTATTTCCTGGTTGATGGTTAATAATAATTTGTGCATATATGGAAACCTTAACATGTATTTTCAATACGGTGTCAATTAGAAAAAGTCTGTGTGTGTGTGTGTGTGAACTATGATATAGGGAGGAAATTGTGATTTTTTAGAGTACTAAGGGCAGAAATGTTCTCAACATTAGCATGGAATTGTTTCAAGTATATAAAACATCCCTTACTGGATATCTATTTTACCTAACCCCAGCATCATGCTCGGCTTAACCCGATATACCCTCTGTCTCGGGTGTTTCCGTGAAAACAAAGAATTCAGCATGCTAGAATGGTTTTTCGATCTTATTTCCCATGCAGGTATGAATATTTATTATAATGACTGAGAAACACTAATGGACGGAAAAGGGTTAGGCAGTTTCAATTAGTAAGGTTTTTAAATTTTAACAATATACCGGTTTAAAATAGGAATTAAAAACATTACTGTCATTTGCTCATTATTGTTTTCACTGACATCCTTTTTTCCCCATCCCTGAACACTCCAAAAGCCATTTAGTCATGAAAGATTATTTTTTACGATAAAATGGCATTTTGATTATTTATAAGTATATATGCTTGCTTTTGCCTTGGGCTAAACGGTACGTAGCGTGGTGAGTGTCAGGTGCATTCTTTTAACCCTTTCCTTCATATAGACGTGATTTTACGGAAGACCCAGAAAAGAAAGCTACGGGAAGAAGCTGTACAGTCCAGTGTTCTCGAAATTAGAAATAAAAAAATGTTACTTAAGTCTATTGTTTGTTTGTTGGGTTTAACGTCCCACAGCCAGTATTCAGTCATTTGGAGACTATGTCTGCTTGAGACAGACACAGTGACGCCACACCGCAGTATCACGCCGTAGACATGTGGCATGATACCACACCCAGTCACATTATCCTGACAACGGACCAACCAGTCCCGGAACTACCCCTATTATGCTGAGAGCCAAGCAAGGAAGCTATACCAGTACGACTTTGGTATGTCGCAGCCATGGATCGAACCCACGACCTCCTGCTCCCGAGGCGGACACCCTTACCACTCTGCCATCGGGGACGATACTTAATTATGATTTTCGTACTCGGACCTAAACTATGCCCATTAGTTTCAAAGTTTTGAGTATGATGCTCAAATTTGGGCCCAAGATCTTACTTAACCCTTTCCCTCATAGAGGACACCATGAAAAGACCTATGCGAACAGCATAAAACCAGATCAGCCTGCGAGTAACTCGCAGGCTGATCAGGTTTTATGCTGTTCGCTGCTCCTCAGTGGTCTGGAAATGAGGATTTTGTAATTAAATTTGGTATGGTTTAACTGTGGTTTTCTGCAGATCAGGCTTTATGTGATACCTATTGAGGGCGTCAAAATGAGTCTATATGAGGGAAAGGGTTAAGGCATTAGCACTCTAATGTCTTGTTACTGGATGGTAATATTTCTATGAAATTTTGTCACTTTGAAGACATTCAAAAACAACAAAAAAATATTTCACCAAGGTTTTTTTAAGTTTTATCTAATTTGGGGTAGATAAACTGTATATAAGTTAACATTGAAGCCTATGGAAAAAATACATTTTCTGTGAATATGAAAAACTGAATTTGATTTATGCGAAAAATTCATGGTATAAAGATGCATTATATGATTCTGTTTCAACTTTCATGAAAAAAATGGAGAAAGCCCCCCCCCCCACACACACACATTTTTTAGTTTTCAGGGGAGATAACTCCTGACAACAAAATATATATATTTAATGTTCAGAAAATTGATTCTTTACATGTGTGGAATAATCATAAGGGAAGGCTTTGATTGTGTTGGCTCAAAAAAGAAAACAGTTGAAAATGTTCTCCATGATTTGCACGGTACGCTCTGATATTCCTAATCTGATTATAGATATGCTGGTCGTGTATTATATTGAAGTACAAAATCTATTAACTGTAACTTGTTTTGAGGAAGAACTTTAAAAATATTGGTAAACACAATTTTATCAAGGACTGTCTGATATATTGAACCTTTTCATCATCATATATCATATACCGTCCCCGGTGGACGAGTGATTAGAGAGTCCGCCTCGGGAGCGGGAGGTTGTGGGTTCGATCCACGGCCGTGACATACCAAAGTCGTAAAAAATGGTACTATTATAGCTCCCTTTCTTAGCGCTCAGCATATAAAGGTAGTTCCAGGACTGGTTGGCCCGGTGTCAGGATAATGTGACTGGCTGTGGAATCATGCCACATGTCTACGGCGTAATACTGTAGTGTTGCAGCACCATATCTGTCTCAAGTGGCCATTGTCTCCAAATGAATGAAATACTGTCGGTGGGACTTTAAACTCAACAAACAATGAATCATATATCATATATTATTAATAGTCATTTTGTTCATTTTTAATACCTACATATTGTATTATATATTTCTAAGAGGAACATATGGGAGAATGGCATTGTCAAACATGTTATTCTCTAACAATAAAGATATTATGTTATAATTATTATTATCGTTATAATTGTTGCTCTTAATATTATTATAACAACAACAATACCAACAACGAGAGTAATATCGTCTCGCAAGGGAGAAAACAGTGTTCGATTCTGTCATTTTTGTCCTAAAAAAGGAGTTACGTTTCCTCTCGAGAAAATTGTAACGTGCTGAACTTTTTGTGCCTAAATTGCTTCTAATGGAAGTAAATTTCATTTAAAGCATCCCAGTACTAAATAAAGCATATTACATATAAATAATATTCATAATGTATACATTCCTAATACCGCCTGAAATATTAAATAAATATCATTTTACCAGATACAAAGTAATCACAGATACATAATCATTCATTTCTGATATTAATATCCAAGGATCGGATAACTATTGTTAAATCCATGAAAAAATTCCGGATCATCTCTCGTTGACATACGACATAATGGTTTTATTCTACAAACATTTCATTTTTTTTTCAGTTCAGATCTAGGCTTGACTAGATTTAATTCAAGGTCGATATTATTTAGGACTCTAAGAATCACTGGTGTGTAACATGGAGTCTGGGGATGTAAAGACAGCTTTGTTTATAACAACAGCAAATACGCCATGTCTATTCCAGAGATCCACTCAACCCTGGTATTGATCAGCAGACGACAGTAGACATGTGAATCCTTATTGACCACACATCGATTTCCAGAGATAAAATGTCACTAATTTACAGAGTGATTTATCACTTTCAGACATGATTCTTGTAATCACGTGCGAATGAACAGACGGGTAGACACAAGTCCTATTAATTCTTTATTTATCTCTTAAAAGCTGTCTGTAGAAATATCATGTCAGTAACTCGTATTTTTTATTTATTTGAATTTTATTTATCTGAATTTATATTTAGGGTCTTTTTTTAGTTTATCTTGTTCTTCTAGGGTCAGCCACTCACAAACGTGATATTAAGGGATTAAAAAGTTGAACACTTTATCACAACTAAACCTGAATACTTGCCAACACACTTCTCTGTGTGTGTGTGTGTGTGTGTGTGTGTGTGTGTGTGATAAGGTCAGTATATTTATAATAATATTAATTTGACATTTTAATGTAGTAGTTCAAAATAAAGGATGTTATACCCCAGCTCCGATCTCCAGCGGAGAATACTCCTTGCCCCTCTTTTACCAAGTATATTATGTGTTTCACGGATATTTCAGGATACTCTCGTCAAATAGGTTCATTCATACACTCGTTATTACAAGTTCAAGCCAAAACTAATTTATTTTTTGATGCGATACGCGGAAGTTATACGCTATATTTGGATTACCATTTTCATTTTATTTTCCATTGTTATTGCGTGTATTACTAAAATGAAAACTGCTAAAAAAAACAACAAAAAAAACAACAACAAAAAAACAAAAAAAAAACAAGAGGGCCAAGATGGCCCTGTGTCGCTCACCTTAGTAAGATGAATGTTTTCGGCATAATGACAAAAAATCTGGCATCTTAAGTGTTTTTTTCACTTGACTAAGTGACCTACATTTTGATCCTACATGAATTTGCACTCAACTGGGAATTCATGCAGTCATCATTCATATCAAGTTTAATGAAGACTGGGACAAAGATGTAGGCCTCTAGAGTGTTCACAAGATTTTTCTTAAGATTTGACCTGGTGACCTAGTTTTTGACCCTAAGTGACCCAATTTCGAACTCATCCAAGATATCATATAGATGAACATTCTGACCAAATTTACTGAATTGTTGCCTATAGAGTGTTAATAAGGTTTTTCTAAGATTTGACCTAGTGACCTTGTTTTTGACCCAACATGACCCAATTTAAAACTCATCCGACATAGCATAAAGACAAACATCCTGACAACGTTTAATGAAGATTGGGCCAAAATTGTGGCCTCAAGCATGTTCACAAGATATTTCTAAGATTTGACCTGGTGACCTAGTTTTTGATTCCACGTAACCCAATGTCGTAGTCATCCGAGATGTTATATAGACAAACATCCTGACTAAGTTTCATGAAGATTGGGCAAAAACTGTGGCCTCTAAAGTGTTCACAAGGTTTTTCTAAGATTGACCTGGTGACCTAGTTTTTTTATTCCACGTGACCCATTTTCAAACTAATCCGAGGTGGCATATAGACAAACGTCCTGACCAAGTTTCATGAAGATTGGGCAAAAAATGTGGCCTCTAGAGTGTTCACAAGCAATTGTTGACGGCGGACGACGCACGACGGACAAAAGGCGATCACAAAAGCTCACCCTGAGCACAAGTGCTCAGGTGAGCTAATAAACCTGTATATTCATACTATACAATTCTTGTCTGAAAAGCCATTAAATATCAATAATTATTGGTAATGAATTAACACACTCATTGAAAATCTATCACTGGTTTTCATATTATTTTCTCACGTTAGAAGACTAAGGAATAAACATTTTATGTGTATATATTTTATATGCATAAATGTGCATATGCCAGACATGTTGTGTGTATATGTATGTATATAAACTTTGATATTTCTTGAAAAGATTTTTTAAATAGTATCTTTAGTGTAGATATATATAATTTTATATTTTAAGTATCTAACAAAAATTATATATTTAATTTCAGTTTTATTTGTTTGTTTCCTTCGGGATTCGAACCCATGCGCTGAAATTGAAATACATTGATGACTTGGTGTCGCTACCACTACGCCACTTTGGAGCCTTATTGTAATCCGATTAACAACAATAATAGTATTATCCTCGTGATATTTGATGAACGTTTTCCTTACGCTGGAAAAAATAATAATAACAAAATAAACCCTATTTTGTAAAATGGCTAAATTATTATTATATTTTTGTTTGGACTTGTTTTAAAGAAAACATACACTGTTTAAATTAAAAGTTAATGAAATAAATGTTCAATGAAATAAAAATATTATCATTATTGCTGAAAACCTAAACCATTGCCAAAGATATAACACGAAACGTATATAAGGTATGAACTAATTTGTCCAAGTTCGCATCATGTTTCTGCACAATGCAGACTATGCCTATCTATATAGTTCGCTTCCGCGAACTTATCCTACCTTGACTGTTTTACAGTTGAGGTCTCAATTAAAGCATGATCCTGGTCGTGGGCTCTCATGCACAGTCCTCATAACATTTTTCGCCTTTTTCAGTAAGAAATGTTTACCTATTTTATTGAGTTTTGTTCTCATAAGTAATGAGAATTACTCATCCATATTGGGGAACATTGCTTAACCCATTCATGATGAGAGATAGTCATTGATTTATTTGAATATTACTATCTGAAATAGGTAGCATTACTCACCGTTTTCAATGGGCATTGTTCATGTAATTACTTCAGTCTTATCCATAAGGTAAAATAACTTAAAAGGTTAAACTGGTGATTAATGTTCCCTCAATTATATGAACAGTACTCACCTTATTTAATGAGTACTGCTCACCCTATTACATGATTGTCCTCATCTTATTTAGTGAGTACTGTTCACCCTATTACATGATTGTCCTCATCTTATTTAGTGAGTACTGTACACCCTATTACATGATTGTCCTCATCTTATTTAATGAGTACTGCTCACCCTATTTAATGAGTACTGATAACCATATTACATGATTGTCATCATCTTATTTAATGAGTACTGCTCACCCTATTTAATGAGTACTGCTCACCCTATTACATGATTGTCCTCATCTTATTTAGTGAGTACTGTTCACCCTATTACATGATTGTCCTCATCTTATTTAATGAGTACTGTACACCCTATTACATGATTGTCCTCATCTTATTTAGTGAGTACTGTTCACCCTATTACATGATTGTCCTCATCTTATTTAGTGAGTACTGTTCACCCTATTACATGATTGTCCTCATCTTATTTAATGAGTACTGCTCACCCTATTACATGATTGTCCTCATCTTATTTAATGAGTACTGCTCACCCTATTACATGATTGTCCTCATCTTATTTAGTGAGTACTGTTCACCCTATTACATGATTGTCCTCATCTTATTTAATGAGTACTGTTCACCCTATTACATGATTGTCCTCATCTTATTTAATGAGTACTGTACACCCTATTACATGATTGTCCTCATCTTATTTAGTGAGTACTGTTCACCCTATTACATGATTGTCCTCATCTTATTTAGTGAGTACTGTTCACCCTATTACATGA
>JAIFHC010000663.1:0-50000 GCA_021229015.1 Solen grandis | reverse complement strand
GCCAAATCCGGGTGATAATGAGCCATCTCCGTCTCTCTCTTTCTCTTCTTACTTTCCTTTTCGTTCCAAACGGTTAAAAGAAAAAAGGAAATCCATAAAATATAAGAAGTGAGCTATACGTTTAGTAAAAAAATAATCATTTTCAGGAAATTAATTAAGACTTTAAATAACATAATTAGACTATATTTATTTAACATGCCATTGGTTAATTTGTGCAGAGAGAGATAAGGCGATTCATTCAGAGATTTTAGTACCAAATTAATTTTTAACAAGAAGTAAAAAAAACTAAAAAAACAAAAACAAGTAAAACGGTTTTTTTAGGACTCTTTAGTGGAAATAAACAAAATTATTCACATTCAATACCAGAAAAGTAAACTGAGCACGTGCTTGTATTATTCATGCGGTTCCAACATCACTAGCAGTTCATCTGAGAGTTAGGTTCGCAGACCGTTTAGACGGAGCGTAACGTTAATGCGAAAAAAATAATAGCCCCCCCTCCCCCCCCCCAAAAAAAAACAGAACAAAAAAAAAAAAATGTACCACGACTTGTAGGCCACGGATTCAAGGATTGACGTTTTGTTTCAGCCACTTACGCAATAAATGGCCATTTAGTGTATTCCTGTGACTGCCATAATACAATCTGCATCGTCGCGACATATGCTTGTGTTTGTACTTATCACATGCTAATCAAAATATTACATATAGGAAACAAGATTGTGGGCTCATAACTCCATCTTTTATGTTCAATATCTAATATCTGATTCGGAAGCTTCGGCTTTGAGACGACTGCGGCTGGGGTAATTGACAGTCATTTGGATTTCGATCAAAAACGATGAAGCGCCCTATTTCTATTAAAAATTCTTTTTTGAATACTGAATGCAAAGAGATAGCTGGAATCAACAAAGATAGATCTAAGACTATATAACTGTCTGTCGGTTTCTCTCGCTAAGTCTCTAATTCCAGGTTAAACGGTGATATAAAAAGGAAACTAGAATAAATATTTATAACGTATGACAGAAACTAGTTAGGATTTTCAAATAAAAAATGGGTTTAATAACTTTTTTTAACTGTGGCTTTGAGCTTGCGGCTGTTGTTGGACACGATTTATTTTTCAATGTTAGTTACTGATGAAAAACCGTGTTCTATCAGTGGCCGGAACTATTTTTCTTTTACTCATTAAGAGTATCCATATGGGTATGTAGCAGCAGTTAGCATAAAAGATATTTTGTTTTTTAGGGGAAATATGGAATATATCTCTACGTGCTCGTGCAAATATCAAAATTGTATCACTTCTCGCAGGCATATAGACGATATTAGCTTGTTTTGATTGGATATGGGATATGTCTCACCAAGAAGTGATACAACTTTAATATTTTAATGTGATAATTACATCACTTTTAGATTGGCATAAAACCATATCTACCATATCTACTTAAAACAAATATCCTCTATTTTTTAATCTGAATTTGAACTACTCAGAACTTAATGAGAACACAAATAACTGTACACAGTTTCTTAAGGCACAGAGAATCATTTTATTTTTCATGGAGTCGATTTCGATATAACGTTCTGCATGTGATAATGTTAAATTCTGATACTAGACACGGTGTATGTTTAGTTTCATACTCTACAGACCATCTCACTCCGAAATAAGACAAAAACCTACGTAAATCAACGAACAATATCTGAATACGTACATGCTGGTGTATGATTTCACACATTGTTCAATGGGAAAGAAACAAACACTTGCGATATTCCCCGAGTTTCTGATTGGTCAATTTAAATCAGCGAATTATACCGGACATTGCCGATCTTCTGGTGAAATGGTCTACTACGTGTTTTCAAAGGGATTTATGGTCTATTTGATATTATATTTGCTGCACGAAAGCAATTTCCTGACACTGCAAATTAGGTCTAACTTGCTGTTTTGTACACGTAAAATACAGCGATTACGATTTTACAAATGTGAAAACTTGATACAATACCAGTTTAAAACAAATATTCTTCCATCACTTCGAGGAAATACAAAATCATCTTAGAGAAACATTCGGCTTTGCTGTCCAAAAATCTTAACTTTTCCTACATGCTTTAGGGAACAGTATAGTAATAAAAAGTATGAGCCACTTTTAAAAAATAAATGTAGGATATCACTTGAACATTTCGGGAAAGGTCAACATATGAGTAAGGGTTAAATGAATATTGCACTGTGGAATTAAGCATTTAACATGATAATGTTTAACCTCTGTTAAAGATTCTCTATACTAAGCGATCAAACTGATAAAGGCAGTCAGAATTATTTTTAAAACAAACATTAAAAAACATTTTTTACAATTCATCCCCATTTTAGCAACCACCTGTATAAGGCGTTCACTTTGTCTTGACCCTTATAACTGTCCGCTTAAGACAGTACTGACTATACATATTTCATTATTATTCAGCTTATGTGGTAGCCATGGGGCTTACTTATAGTGAGATAAAGCAAGCCTCCCTGAATAAACAGCACCTTCTCAAATGAGTTTATTTTCCTAATTAAACAAAACCAATCCTAAATACGAGATCTTAATCAAATTTCTCATACAATTTCTTATATCAAGCACCCTGAGAATAAGACGAGGTTATTGAATTGCTATGTTTCGGTGAATATCTAGTTAAAAGAAATAAATGTAACAAAATGTACATTTACGGCTGAATATTAGCAGTGATGTGGGGAATAGAATAACTGTCGATATAGATTGCCTTTGTGCTTGACATAATGTAATAATGAGACCAGAGGATACATCCTTAGCTTTATGCAGGTAGAATTTTAATGAGATGAAACGCCAAATTTCTTGTCGATAATGTAATATCGGCAGCTCTACCATTGTGTTTGGATAGGATAGCAATGCTGCCGTTATGGTATTGAAACCAGATACTCGTGTGTATATGGAGCGCCACGCAGCGTTTGTGAAATGTAGTTTATCTTTTGTACTAAACATATTAAGGTAAGGAGTCCCTGTCATGGTTCCGCTACATTTCGGACCTCATGGCCTTTCACGGAGATAACCAAGAATTCTGAATGTTTCATTAGGGTACCTTGGTTATCTTGGTAGAGGTCAAATGGTCCAAGATGTAGCGGAAGCATTACAGGGACTTTACCTTAATGCCTTGTAACAGAAGTGCATGAATCTCTCTCTCTTTCTCTTTGTCTCTCTCTGACATCGCAACCAATAAATGTGACCCCCCACCACCACACACACTTTTGTGTCTTGTCATTTTCTCGCAGAAAACGATGTATTTACTTTTAAACCCCATACACATCAAATCAAATTGTCACCGACTAGCAGACAGATGCTTATTAAGACAAGCAGTTAGTCCATCTGTTTTTTCTCCTCTTTAATATACAACACTTGAAAATATATAAGTGCTCCCATGACGTTTAGAGAACAAGATTTGTTTTCATCAAGCTTTGTCCCCAACCGCAAGCTGACAATATGTAACAGACAAGATACCTGCTCCTGGTGAAATTTATTTCTGTGTTTTACACTTAATTCTATAGTGGCGACATTGAAAGTGTTCCTCCGTCTACGGGAGAATAGGGTGTACCCGATCAATTCAACAGAGGTGCTCAAAATCTCGTCTCTGCTATACAGAGCTGTGGTAAATTTCAAATCACGTTCTGTGTTTACGATAGCGTGCCGCGATTCTTGACTACTGCGGTATTTGCACAGCCAGCGGGTTGTAGAAAACCCGTTACCTGTGATAAGAACACGGTTGTTAGTGAACACCTGAATTCCCCTTCATCACCCTCCCACTGCCTGCACCATTCCTACAGAGATAACAATGTCGGGAATGGCTGATATGATCATAATAAAATATAATATCCTATAATATAATATAACATAATTACTACAAACTTTAAAATGTTCCTGCTAATGCTGATGATCATTATAATCGGCGGCGACGACGACGACGATGATGATGATGATGATGATAAAGAAATTATGATGATGATGATGATGATGATGATGATAAAGAAATTATCATGACAACAAGAGTGTTTTTTGAAACACGTGTGTCACCTGCTGAAGCGTGACGGAAAAAGTGTGACGGACAGACGGACGACGGAACAGAGTTATCATAACTTAAAAAAAAAACATATGTGCACTTATAAAACTTGTTTTGATTATTAAATATAAGAACTACATAGCTGTATAAATAAAATAGTTTCATTTTCATCAGTATAAACCAATATTCGATCCGTCTAACTGAGATTATTTGTATTTTGTTCCCTGAAGCAAACAAATCTGCACTCAAGAGCAGTCTGGAATGGCTTGGCTGAGAGGAGCACGTGCCACACGACCCCTGCTGTGTTTATCTGGCTATCAAACTGCGTACCCGGCTGTCACCTGGAACTAATGGCGATGCTAATGTCGAGTGTCGAAGTGTTTGCAAACCAATCCGTAACTAGACACTTTGACAGATTGATCATTCAGATATTCATTTTTTCTCTCTTTCTCACTCGGATCAATATGGAAACGATTTGCTGTTATAAAAAAATTTCTGATCTATTCATGCAGGTGTAAGGTGTTCTTCTACAGTGCTCTAACAGATAGAGTGGTGATCTACTTTAGCAATCGAATGTTGGTTACATTCGATAGGCATTATCTTGACAGTGGCTATTTCAACGATATACAGGCATATTTGATGCGTTTTATTCATAGAAAAATTAAACAAGGTTTTTAATATATTTCGAATATCGTTATCCTCCCGTAATTAATTCAAGTAATTTATCATTATTTTTCCAGTCCTTGCTTTCAATGAGGTTTGATGAATTACCAATACTGAGATGGATGCTATCGAGACGAACACTTTCAAGGGCGGTGAGCACGCCTATCTTAGCGAACAACTTGAACAACAAACCGACTCAATAGACCCTTGGTTAACTCTCATCCTCGCCATGTTGAGCAATAATACGTCTTCTTTTAATTGGAACTAAGAAAACGTTATTATTAATTCAACCCCGATGTATAGATACAAATACGCTTCCCGCGACGTAATTGTATCAATATTTCCGTTTCTATGATAGCAATTACAATAGCTTCCTTATTCTATTAACCGAGAGCAGAGACTTGCGGCAAAAAGGGGGCGTGACCCTTTCACACCTACAAGTGGTGTCCTCTATTGTAGCCTAAATAACACGGTGTGAAGGCGCCGCGACCCTCTATTACAGTCGACGAGAATAGAAAAGAGTGTTATGTGATATTACGATTTAGGGGACATCCTCCTTTAGTACGGTGGTAATTACTGCCTTGTCTTGACTAAGTGCTTCCCAATTTAGGTTACACCTTGCCGTGCACCTTGTTCCAAGGTTGATAAAGACCGCTTTATTACAGAGCAAGTTCATCCTGTAGGATTAAATGTTTGAAACTCTTGTAAGGTTAATCACATTGAATTGCACACCTTGCGTTAAACGGGTATTAGATCGTTTCAATCTAAAGCAGTTAGGGCGTACATAAATTGATTTACATCCTATGTGATTTCTGAATTGCACAGAAAAAGAGTAGTGGATTTGATATTTGTATGTTTTGTTCAACTTCTGTGTTGTCTGAGGAAAGTACAATGAAATAACGAGATGATTTTAATATTTCAGGTTAGCACTTTACAAAAAAATAAAAAGATGATGATGAACGAAGGCAGAAAGATGACAGAAGAAGAGGGAGAAACAGAAGAAGATTGATAAGAATGGGAAGAAGAAAATGATGGAAGAATAGAAGAGGAGCAAATTGTTGAAAAGAAGAAACTAATGGAGAAAGTGAAGAAATATTGCATCATTCGCTGGCACTATTCACTGTTGACATTTTCAAGAACATAGTTCTCTTCTATATCTTGAGTTTTAACTACATGTGCGTACATCGTTTTTCCAATTTCTCCGATGATATTTTCAAATAAAACAACATACATTCTATATTGACGTAACATACATCTTAAAGAGATGCATCATTGGTGCAGAACATGAAAGGGCGCCATAAGACAGAAAACTCATTTTATTACTACCAATTTAAATATCTGAAACTGCACAAAAAACCACATGTGTTCTTCCACATCCAGAACTGGCCCAATATTGTGTGTTTATTTATTTTCGTATATTTGAAGACGTGATTGCACGCATATAGTGAAGAAATAATTAAACTAGAGCTGTCCATGCAATCCTTTTAAAGACCATTGTCAGACCGACCATTGTCAGACCTTAACTTTTAAAGACCATTGTCAGACCTTAACTTTTAAAGACCATTGTCAGACCTTAACTTTTAAAGACCATTGTCAGACCTTAACTTTTAAAGACCATTGTCAGACCTTAACTTTTAAAGACCATTGTCAGACCTTAACTTCAGAAATATACCGAGACATTTAACTATACTGCCAATGATACAGGTGAAAACAAACTAGATGCTATTATGTTCGAGTAGCTATAGCCTTCCCTAGCCCATCACTGATGTGTGTTCGAGTCCCACAAGGTTCTCTCCTTTTTTTGTTGTTTTGTGGTTCTCTGTGGGTGCCTCTTAGTGACCGGGTCCTTTTTCCATCCGTAATCAGCTAGACGTCACTATTTGACTGAAATATTGTCGCAGTGATAGGAAATTCTAGCACATGAAAAAACATTCAGCATGTAAACAGTTACATTTTACATATGCGTATTTTGTGTATTTCAAAACATGCGTTTGAATCGGTGCCAACGCAAGGCCGATTAACTTTGAAATTAATACTATAAACTTATAAGTATATAAACCTTAGCAATCACAATGCCTGTTTAACATAAATGTCCATTCAAACTTCTTTTGCAGGAAAGCCTCTAGAAAATAGTACATAAATGCAACAAATTAACTGAATAATTGTTCCCTTAACTACAACTTTTAAATGCCGATACATAAAATTACCACTGATCCAAACTGAGTCTCAGAAACATGACTGAAAAGCTTTGACATGTTTTGCTCAGTCAAATACATGTACTAATCGGTTCAATCTTTTATTTACATATGCGTAGGTCTTACAGTAGATGGAAACATTAGCTGTGCAAAACATGTATATATACAGCATAAATGAATTGAATACAACGGAAAAGGCTGATAGATTTACTGCAAACTGATATCAATTTTTTTAAATTCTTTTTAACGTATTTTAGGGTTAAAATTAATAGCAATTATTAGAAAATATGTAACAACTTTTTTCATTTTTCAGTCGGTATACACAATGCAACTTTAGGTAAACTTTCATAAATCAAATATTTTCTTGAAATTCTCCCAACTAAACTAGTACGAAGTTTCCAGACGAAAGAAGCAAACATGTACCTTTTATATTCATTTTATCAAAAGTTAATTATGATAAATCAGAAACACTCTATCGATTTTTTTACTGATTTATTTTACTTATGGTGAACATATGACTATGTTATCCATAGCCTTCAAATGAAAAGTGTGTTAAATGATTTTGCCATAAGTTTCATAAATCATATTCTTCTCATAATAAATGAAATCAGATATTCTGTTTCTAAGATTTTTTGGGGGTAAATTGATCGATGATTACGTGTTTAACAAACCACTATGGATTTGAAAGGTCTAATGGAAAACCCATTCTCGATTATTTGAGTCTGATGGAATATCAATTTCCGATTGTATATTGATGGAAAGTTAAAACCGAGGTTAAAAACATTTTCAATTAAATGATAAAATCGACGTCTTGTCAGACTCACAGGTAGCCTGGGAAGGTGGCCGAGCCTGCGGTTCCAGCTAATTCATTGGTGATGAAATACCGATCAACAGCTCTTGATTAACTGCCTGCAAAGTTTCATTCTATCAAAACACATGCACGGAGCAGTTTCTATAAAACGCCCAAGCACGATACGAGGACTGAGTGTTTGTGCCTGAAAATGGATTTTCCTTCTTTTTTTTTTTTCTTTTTTTTTTTTGCAGACAATTTTTTGAAGTCAAACCCCTTTGATTAAACTTACTTTAATATTTAACTGAACCAAACTTTCAGCCATACCCTCCAATTTTTATAAGCATTTATTCACAATCAATCAGGATTTTCAGATCGTTTTCAGATTTGTGTCTGCCCGACTTTTTCTTTTCGCCTTTCTTAAAGACCGCTTAATACCAAATGGTGCAATAACCACCCAATAGGGTCAGGGGTGCCATTTTGGATAACTGATATTTATTACGCCACTCAAGTTGCAGTTAAGGTATAAATCATTTCCAAATTGTTCATTTTTGAAAACCGAGGCGTAAGAGCATACTATTCACCCATCTATTCCTCGCATTTTGAATGTCTATTCGAACGGCGTAGGAATGTGCAAATCGATGAATGTGCCACATCTTCCTATTATATGTATCCTTATTCAGTATCAAGATACATATCCGAACTATTAACCCAAAATGTTAAGATAAATATCTTAAAGCGCTCCGACCTCGCTATGAAAAAATAGGATTATCGTGATGTTTCATCCGAAGAAAGCAACCACCATGGGATCTCTCAACAAGCTAAATAACCATTATTGATCTGTAACAATTATATGTATGAATACGCCGTTTCATTTCAAATTGCATTACCAAATCCGACACCATACGTCACGTTGCACCGGAAGCAAAAAGCAATATTGAATGTAATTAAGTTTCACACTGAATGCCATTTGCAAAACTCTGCGTGTGTCGGATACATAAATCGGACTTTTCCAACGAATTATGTCATAAATACACACCAAATGTGTGCCTGGAATTCAGGCTTCTATTCAGTCTCTAATGTACTCGTACAATTATGGTATGGTTAGCGACCTTTAGCCATGGTAGCATCAAAAGGACCAGAATTGGGCGCGTGGAATCGTCTATATTCATAAGGTTTGGCAAATTAAGGAGTCTCATGGACGCAATCGATATACATGGTAACAGTTTTTAATAAGCATAATTAAAAACGCTTATACCTTGACATCTGATGAGGGTCCCTCTTTAACACGCGCGTAATTGAAATTGCTGAATAACAAAACGATCGAAATCTGCAATTGTTACATTCTGATTTGAGTATATTTGCTATCGTTTTAGACGCGTTTAGACTTAAGCGCCGTTTTCTTATTGTTTGTATGCCTATACAAAAGTCTCATGAAAGAAATGTTTTCCGGAGAAGAATTCACACCAAGTGTTTTCTATTCAAAAACAAAGTGTACTTTATCGCATATCGATAAAAAAAAACCGAAAACAATCAATTGCATATTCACTTGATGTTCCTTTTATAGATTAAACAGTTGGACAATCTCTGCATTCCGTACATAAAAGTAAAAAAAAATTTAAAAAATCGAGCGCCTGATCAATTCCTCCGGGGGCTATCTTTTTTCAACAACCATAAAATGATTTGAAAAGAAGACTTTTAGAGGCTAGACCTTACAGATCCTACGTGGGTTTCCATAATAGTAAACTTTCCACGATCATTAAAATAGGCATTCCCTGGCGCGCAAAACACCCCACACAAAGAAAAAAACGGTGGCGTAACTTTTATAAAGGAAAACAACCATACTGTTGAATAAAAAATAGGAGACCCCAAAGGGGCTTTGGCTCCACAGGTGACTGAGACTTTGTCACAAATAATGACATTATTATTTGCCCCGTACGTTCTCTTTTCAGTTAAGATATTATTTTGATATCGAATGAAACAACTTTGACAGTTTGAAATGTTTATTTTAAAAATTAACATGTATTTCTTGAATTATAAATGATAATGAAATACTAAAGCAGATTTTATCACAGCTAATCATGTTAATTTTAACAACAAATTCAAGAAATAACTATAATAATAATAATAATAATAATAAATAAACTGCAACCCTGTAACCGTTGGTTGTTGTTTTTCTTAAAGGTATATTTCTGGATCTATTAAGAATTTAGTGTTGTAAATAAACTGAGGTATTAATTAACATAAAAATTTAAGGTACCATTCACTTGACCATTTGAATTCAACTGTATGTACATTAATGTTTGGTAAAATACATATAACGACAAACAAAGTTGAAATCGACACGCACATAGGTCATTCGAATAACAAACGTCTAATCGGTTCAGGACATGACTCCATTACGGTGAACAGATCCCTTACAATACTAGGATCATTGAATCCTCTATAGTCTCCTGTTGCTGATTTAAAATCATCGAGATTTGATAAAACGTATGTCGCCATTTTCTTGTGTTCGTCCCTCAGACATAAAGGGGGAACAGCAAATAAGCAACAAACTGAATCAATTAAACATTTGTATGTTGAAAGTTGCGGACATCTCTTGAAAGTTTTACTCCTTCCTAGAAGCCAGATCTCTCTTGATCTATCGATTTCCATTTCATTTAATTCTGTACAAGATTTATTGATAGCATCGTTGAAGAAAAGCCACCACGTAACATTCCAAGGCGCGTATCAAATATCTGCTGATGAGAAGTGAACGGAAATAGTTTCAAACGGCACCTTTCAGAAATGGCTGTACTTTCAAGCTGAGAAACTCGATCCAGATCTGAACACGAAGGAAAAGGAATTAATATTAAAAGATCAGTTGTGTAACTTGGGTAATCTCGGAGGGTAACTGTTGTTTTATCATGCATCTCGCAAGATGTGCATCTTGCTCCATATATATCTGGTATTCTTCTTTCTAAGTTATTAATTTCATTTCCCATCTCTAGAAATTGCCACATTCCGTGCAGTGTGCAAGTTAATATTGCATTACAAATAATTATACACATATTTAATCGAGAAATTTCTTTATAGAAGACAATAATACGATACGTAGCCGCACTCCTGATTTCTATCAGCAATGTTAAAGTTGAGTTTCACATGCACAGTATTTCAGACAGAGAACCAGTTGTAAACAGAAACATTCATCTCTGACTCTACGATACAACAGTTGTAGAATCCATGACAAGCATCAGTTTTGGAAACATTTCTCTTGCATCTAACATCTTTTATGTTATTAGTAAAAGGACCTAAAATAGTAAATACCGAGTCAACATCAAGAAAAAAAGAAAGAAATGAAAAAAAAACATGGGCCTCTGGGAAAGTAAAGCTAGCTCGTTTTTGTTTCAAAGTCGATATATAAATAAACATTTGTATACATCATTTTGTGTATAATCAAATAAGTATACGGGTAAATATATTACATTTCCTGTCAAAACGACTAAAATAGGACGATTTCGTCTATCTCAACATTGAGTTTTACATCATTAAAATCTAATCTAACGGTCTTGGAAACCGTCCAGATGATGCCATTAGATAGGTAGCAGAGGTATTATATCCTGAAGGCGTTAATAAATAACAATATGTTCACTGATGTTTGGCTGATCTCGATCCGAAAAAAAAATTGAAGTTTTGCTACGATGGATGTTTGCGCGAGCTATATGCATACACAGGCACAGTTTTATAATCATCATCGGCATCATCTCGAGCTGAAAGTCTACGTATAATCGGTTGAACATGGTGGAGATGCCGTCATTCAAAATGTACAAAAAGACAGTATTTAGCACGACCAGATGACAGAAACCCTAATTTTCGTTATGGTTTTGACTCGTATGTCTTGTTACCAGTGACATGGCTGTCTGGTGCTTCAGAATCATGGAATTTGAGAATATAATATCTACGTTTATGTTTTATTTAACATACATATGATGGATATACGTACTATTTATTGGACTTCATAGACTTGGGCAGGAAAATGAATTGATATGGCACGACAATAAAGAGCAGTGATGTATCAGTCAAGTAGGATGATTAAATTCGACTAGAATTTCACTTGATTGAAGAGAGTAGTATTACGTATTCACATATTATTCAATGAAGATATATAACTGGAATGATTTTCGCGTATTGATCATTATGTAGACGAGAGAAAGAGAGACATAGAAAAGGATATAAGTAGAGAGAGGGAGAGGGGGGGGGGGGGGGGCTAATTCCAACTGCAATACATGAAACACATCATTATAAGAAGGCGTACTTAAATTACAAAGTTTAATGTGTATCATAAGATATCAGTATAAGAGATATACAGATAATACCTGTTAATGGGTCAGGGAACATGGCCGCTCAGTGCGAGAGACTGTTAAATTAAGGTAAAGTCCCTGTAATGGTTCCCCTACGCCTTGGACCACTTAACCTCTACCAAGATAAGCAGGGTAACCTAATGAAACATTTGGAAACCTTGGTTATCTCCGTTTAAGGCCATGAGGCCCAAAATGTAGCGGAACCAATATACGGCCTTTACCTTAAGTTTTAATGTCAGTTCTGAAATGTCAAAACTGACCGTAACAAGTTGGCTGCTTAATACAGATGGCCTCTATAGGGTCCAAAGAATTAAGTATATGTTATGCAATGCTGTTCACGTATTTATACAATGTGTATATCTGACTATAATAATAAATGCAGAACGCAAAATCCAGCGAAGAAAATTCATTTTTGTTTTTCTTTGAATTTTGACGCATTTACCGACAAGGGAAATAATCTACACCAGTAGCCGTTATTGCCCTGAAATATTCATATAACCAACGGCAGAATGTTTACCTAATTTCCGGATGGGAAAATAAAGTGTGAAAATTGATTACACTTTCCATTTACAATTTAAAAAAACAAAACAAAACAAAAAAACTTCGGGCATATTAAATTTCAACAAGTATAAATACTCAAACCCCCGAAAAAACCCAAACTGTTACACTTTCAGGCAATGTACATGAGACTTTTATACATTTGAGGGTTTTATTTGACACAATGAATATATTGCCAATAATTAGTTTACACCGTCGAGGAGAGACAGAAGGTAGGGGGATAAAACCGAAGTAATACATCATGAGCTGACTAAAAATTAAAATAAAACAAACTTGTTTTCTTTGCTTGAACTCCGCGAAAATACTTGAAGTTAACCCTAAGCGCAATATGTAAAAAGCAAATAAGGGAGAGAAACATATTCCTTTTTTTTTTCGATATATTTAATAACAAGTCTGGCATAATTAGATACCTTACTCAGCATGCCCTTTTAACCCCTGTAGAGTTTTATTTTATCCCCAAATTTGGACATGTACCCCCAAAAATTGTAGAGACTCTCCATATGAAAAGATACAAAGTTATGGAAAAATAGCAAGTGTGCCCCCAGTTGCAAAACTCGGGGGCATCCTGCTTACTAGTTAAAACAACTTGTATAAAGAACTGAGACAATTCGTTTGGAAAACACGTTTGATGAAAAACATCCCTTAGTATCTGTTAGAAGTATTTCTTAGCGGTAAATTGGGGAACCTGTTTGTATTCATTTTATTGTTTAAGCACATGTTCTTTTGTACAGACTACGCAAGCTATATTGTTTTCAATATATTTGTGTTATTGTACACATTTTCTATTGTACACGACACATATGTCCTATTGTAAACAATTCAAAAGTTATATCATACACAATTTACAAGTTATATTACTCGCAGAACACATTTTATATTAAAAAAAAAGGAGAACAACAAGAACAAAAAAACATAACATGCTCTGTTGTATATAATTTAAGTTATATTGTACACAACACACATATTCCATTGTTAATGTTATTTATATAGTTTGTAAATATTTCCCATGATATATTTAGATGTGCAGTTTGCAAATATAATGTGACTGTATAAATTTGCACATATCCTATGTAAGCCGTTTAAACGTTAAAATAAACGTATTTATCGGAAAATATTTCACCATTTTGATACAACTAAATTGCATTTTAGGTCTTATGGGAGCTATACTTTTCCAAAATCGAAGATAAAATACAGATCGTTTTTGGCTTATCTTTTATCTGTCACTAGACAAACAACCAGAAGGATTTCGGAATCAAGATATATGTATGCGTTTAATCTTAGGTTTATTTGGACACTTTACTTTATATAGATTCATTTGACATACTGGCAAATAGAGTAGACCCAGATCAGACAGCTCCATCCAGGAGCTTTCAAATCAGGGTCTCTGCGGTTTGCTTGTACAATATTGTAGCTCAGTTTCTACACAGCTTTAATCCATTATTCCATATACATGTACCATTTAAATTTCAATAAATTAATATTCATCAAGTCATATTTTTACATGAATATTCATGAGTTTGAGGTTTAAACGTATATACAATAAAATTCCGATTATCCGAAGAGCGATTCTTTTAGCATCATACCTTCTTAGGGCATGGGTTAAAGTTGGTAATAAAAAAATGAAAATCCCGATTTTATCATTTTAATATAGTTTTATTAGAATAAGCACTTATTTGGCAATCTGAAAATCCTGAAATTCAGGAAAATTCCTGAAAACATTTACGAATAATAGGGGTCTAATCTAAGACCTCGTGATGCCCGAAATAAATGGACAGAAGAAAGAGTAAATTAGAGAGGAAACACTCTCTCGGTAGTCCGATCCTCACGTTTTCCCGAGCGTTTTATTCACTTTAACTCGGAAATCGTTATTTTTATTATTTAATCATATATCATGTGCATGGTGGAGGGCCTACAGGGTGTTTTAGAGGAATATTGCATTTCTGTTTTTATCCGCTCAGTGATAGGTATCTTTATGGTGTTTTGGTTTAATTGAGTAGTAGTTTTATGAAGGCGTAGTCGGCATTTTTTGTGTTTTCTGTAATATAGAAGTAATTATAGGAGTACGAAAAAAACTAAAATAACTGGATATAAGACGAGATGGTGAATTACTTTGTTTGATTACATAATGCATTTATGTTTGAGTACATCGATTGAGTACATCATATGAAATCTCAATAATAAGACCATAAGTCGGACTCCTGTCAACTGGTCTTAATAATATAGCGTTTTGACTCGAATTCCATCAACAATACTTAGCGTTGAGTAATACTTAAATTCTTAAGGTAGGTAGATGCACATTCCGATATTACATTTTAATTAACTATTCAAGTATATGAAAAGGCCGAAATGAATTTTACCTACAAAACTAACAATAATTGTTAAGAAAGGAAATAGTTGGGTATTTCTATTTGAGAAATAAGACCGACATATCTGATCATCTACATGAGGACATTTAATAAGAGAAAATACTTCATATTGACCAACTACTTTGTAAATCTATCCGAAATTTAAATTCATTATCGCTTTTCATATTTCATCTAGTATGCATATATCAATTTTGTTTGTTTGTTGGGTTTAACATTCCACCGACAGTATTTCCGTCATTTGGAGACTGCAGTATCACGCCGTAGACATGTGGCATGATAACACACCCAGTCACATTATCCTGACACCGGGCCAACCAGTCCTGTAACTACCTTTATATGCTTAGCGTCAAGCAAGGGAGCTACAACAGTACCATTTTTATCGACTTTGGTATGTCGCGGCCGGGGATCGAACCCACGGCCTCTCGCTCCCGAGTTGGACTCTCTAACCACTCGGCCACCGGGGACGGTATATCAATTTTGATAAACACATCAATGACCATATCACCTCTAAAGCAGTTATACTTAGATAATTGATATTCTCAAAGAAATATAATTCAACAAAACGTTAAATAACCTGAAGCTTGTCGAGAAATGAAGGAAACAATATAAAACACTTAAACTCCCACTTTGTTTAATTCAGAAAAGTAATTAATCATCATCTAACTGCAAAGGAAAAACTTGATCAGGAAAATAAGCTAATATTTCAAAATGTCTTTTGTATCTCAGTCAAGTAAAAGAGAGCCATGTGAAGAGAATTTCGCGCACTTAGGTCATTAAATTGATATTCTTGAATACATGAAGTGCCTAAACGCCCAAACCCATTAGAGAAAGGCAAAGAATTTCGGAAGAGACATTGTCTTAACTGATATGAAACTCTCCAAGTTAAACAGCTTTAGTGTTATTAAATTTACACGTCAATTTTAAGCTGATAGAAGAAAATGTCTAGATCTAATTAACAAGGGGTGCTGAAGTTGTTGCCACCATTGAGGTGGTCCCCATCTGAAACTGTTTTGCCATCTAAGAGAGTCTTAAGTGTTTCTGTTTCTACATCTTCACAAACAGTATAAAAACAATGTATATTTAAATGTAAAATAACAAAATATCATTCTATGAATACTTCCATATTGTCAGTCCCGTCACCTTGAAACGATTTTCCGAGGACTACGCCTCTAAGAACATGTAACGCGTGCCACTGACATGCGGATGGATGCCAGGATATACGGATTAATTAAACCTATATGCCCTTCATCTTCAGAATGTTTCAGTGTCGCCTGGAGGGAGACACTACGGTATTCCAGAGTTTCCTCAGTAATGAGAACCCTTCCCTCCGTTTATTTCTTTTGATTTTCTGTTAATGATTAACATTAAAGAAAATTATATTGTGTTAATAGAATCTAGCCAGTCATGTTTGTGTTTTGTTCTCAGAATCTTTGCCTTTAACTTGGCGTAGTAGCGTGTTTTGTATATGGTTTTGCGAGTTAATTGCTGTGACAGGAGGCAACAAAATTGTCTGAAAATGAAGAAACGATCTTACTCTGATTTATGTTTATATCTGTTCCTTAGAAATCTGGAGACGAAGAGAAGAGGAGCTGGAAGATACAGGTTGTAGAATCCTGAGTAAATGCCATGTAAGTTTGTTTCAATTAGTGTGATTCGGGAATGACCCTTACTATTACCACAGGAAACTAACTTTAAGAAAACATTCAGCTTTTGTAAAAACATTCTTTTTAAAAAAAAATCAGTATTCTGGTACCTCTTCACAATGAACTAAATTTTGAGCTGGGGAAAGCGCCATGTCTCTAAACCACATTACCTGCATCTACCTGCTGTGTAAATACTACAAAATGCTACTTTTTATTATTATCTTCGAAAAACAGCGATCTCCTGTTTTCACAAATCAATGTTTCTCTTCATACCACAATGATAATCAGTCCGCATTGACAAAACTGTCAGTTTATCATTTGGTAGAATGAACGCTTCAGATAAGTCGAAGAATGCGTGAAACTAATCATTTGCCAAAGATATTAACAGTTTAATTGGTCTTCAAGTATAAAGCTTGTCGTTGATGACTAATGTAAAAATGGGCACTGGGTTAGCCATTCCGTCATGGAAAATTGATTTTAGAGTATGACCAGCGAATTAAACCTATCGATGTTGAATTATTCCAGAAGAGATAATATAATCATTATCAATGTAGCGTAAAATCTAACATAGTTTCAAATATCGTGCTGAAGTCATCGAAGAGAATGAGTCAACAATGAAAACGGGGTAACACAAAAAAATAGATAGCACGTATTGATAACACACGAGAGGTTCATATTTGTTTGCTAAAAGTGAAATGAAGTTATAATAATAAACGATTTGTGACTTACAGAACCTTCTGTATACCATGCGAGAATTCTTATCAATGCTGGAATATAGGCATGGCGTAAATATTATCGCAAAAGCCAAAAATAGGAACCAGGCCCCACTTAGCGCTACGTAAAGCTTAGTACATTCTTTTCTTGGAATAGTAAGAAACGCAAAGTACATGACTGAGTTAAAATGTTACCTTAAAACCTATCAATATTTGCTATGAAATGTTTATTATGAAAACAAGAATTATGTCCCTTTAGCACTGCACTTAAATGTTCTTTAGCGTTCTGGCATTCGAGTCGGATCCAAAGATCCATAGATATCAAAATTATCTTTTTTGGAACTGAATTGGATGCGAAACTATTATTTGAAAAGACACATCCTCAGAGAGTCGAAGTTGTTTTAATTGACATCAACATTGATTAAAGAACACGAGTTATGCAATAACGTGTTCCGTCTTCTCTCTTTCATGTGCTCTTTAGAGAAAGCTTCCTCTTTTAATCTATAGAACCGTGTTGCTATAAAGGCAGGCGTAATGTGGTGTATAGTCTAGACGTCGTTATTACAGTAGCAAACACAAATTATTATCATGTACAAACAGTTAAGGAGAATGTTTCAAACAAAATATTTTACATCAGCGTGCATTGACACACATGTATACATGAGAAATCAGAGGATTTAGAACTTAAACAGTGAAATACTAGTTCTAGATGCCATATTATTTTAGATACATAAATGATGCTAAGCGTGTCCTAATATGGACTATTATATGTATGAATATTTATCAATATGTCTATTCATAATAGAGTCAAAAAGAAAACCGGGCAGATTGGCGCACGGCGCCATATTATTTCCTGTGCCTATATACATGGACCGTCTCCATTCTCATATTTTACACCGGGCTTAATTGCTTCGCAACGCGGCCACAGGAATACGCTCTCTCGATTGACTTCACAGATGTGCCGGTAAAGATGTTGATAATTTATGAACTACGGGACAATACAAAAGGAACACCAGCCACAAATGGGGCAATATTCACATCACACAATCTTCTGTGGCACGTGCAGCCCGTACTTCATCAATATCTGATTGAATGGGCTATATAAATCAGAATTTCTACACGTCATTCAATACTTGCGTTTCCTGTAAGCCCGCCCGACCGTACCTGCCCCCGTCCGTCTGTCTGAGTAATCATTCACCCGTATATATAACAATAGGAAATACGCATCAACGTGTCGGAAGGCAGGAAACACTGCGGGAAATTTCATTTCTAGCATGTCAGACAAAAAAGTAGATTTTCCACATCCGCTCTGCATAAACGGATATTCGAAGCTTCTGGTTTAGAGATACGCGAAAGGTTATCATAATTACATAGTTATATGTTATTACAGTCAAAAATAATATTCTGGAATTTATAATGTTAGGACCAATTGTTGCCATGAGATGAATGACATGATAATCTTTATTTGAAAATCCATAGATATCATTCCGTAGCATATTTTTGTGTCGTTTCGTGCCTTTTTTTTTTTTTTTTTTTTTTTTTATAACTGTCAGTATCTGGTTTCAAAGCCCCCCTTATCCTCGTATATTTAAATATGTATTTCGTGTAAGAATTAGAATAACAAATAGTAAACTTTATCCTTCCTGTTTAATAAAATTGCTTTTACCTGGCTCTTGAGAACAGAAAACATTAAAATAAGATTAAAATGCTATACAGCGAAATAAATATACATACCATTGTATCCATTGTAATTTACTTCATTCATGGTTTCATTTTATATTTTGAGCCTCGTTTTATCACCCGCGTGTGTACGTGATACTCATTCATATGTAAATAACATGTTTAGATATATAATAGCTTCTGAGGTTTATACAAAAAAGTATTTCATATTTATCTACCTGATTTTAGATTTAAATATAAATCCTGTATGTAAAGCCGAATAATTTATTCTAACATCTCAAATCGTTGGCGGTATGTTATAAGATTTACTGAATGTAAAACAAAAAAGAAGAAGAAAGAAGAAATGAACACTTTATCTTTTAAATTACAGTGTTGACTTTATCGCCTGTCAGTTTCATTATCATGTAATGGCTGATACAATATAGGAAAATCTTGGCAGGCGATTAAATTCGTAACCATTAAAAAGATACTGTTATAAGTAGTGGCGACGTTATTTTTACTTCTTTAATATAATACATACATACTTATTAAAGCTGAAGTTCTGAATGTTAAATATTCATAAATTTTTTCAGATATAAAATATTTCCAATATTACTCACTACGTGCTTTTCTAAATCTTTATCTTATTTTAAATATACTAGATATATGCTTTTAGTGGTTAATGGTTGTTGGTAAAAAAAAAAAAAAAGCTTTCGTGTTTGTCAGAACGAAACGTCGCCAGACAGATGGAATTAATATCTGAGCCTTAAGTGTCGCACACAGATGAAATAATATAGCTAACATTTTCGGAGATCTATCTACAACCAAAACATGTCGGTAAAAACTAGAATCTAAAAACAAGACCTGTCGGGGATACACGGGAATATAATATCAAGGCTGTTGTCGGAGATAACGCGAATCTGTAAGCAATACTTGTCGGTAACAACGGGAATCTATAATAAAAACTTGTTGGGATAAAGGGACTCAGTTTACGAGCACAAGATATGATAAGAACCTGCGGATATTTAAGAACTCTCGCGTTCCATGATTAAATGTCTTAATAATTGCGAAGTTAATAATATTCATCTTCATCTTTTTGATAAAATAGTTTAGGTATATGAAAAAAAAAGAAGGAACAAATCCGATTAACATGTTGCATCTCTTAATAAAAGTCAAGTGTAAAGTTAAAATAAGTTGAGAAAGAAACCAGAAAAGGTATAACTAGATAAATACTTCACTAGTAATATGTATTACTACTCTGAGTGATACAATTTCAGTTGATTTTATCTTTACAAAACGGACATGTTTTTCAGTGACTTATCCTAACAATTCGGCGGAGCATACCGCCTTTTGGGATAAATGTATCTTACAAAGAAACCTTTTATTACTTAGCAAATGGGCTAAACGGAAACCGCAATCAGAAAACTGAAAAACATGTTTCATAGTATTGCGCCACGATGAGCATGTTCTTCGATGAACGAATTTGATTATAAACGAAGGAAGCATGTATCGCTTAACAGAAATAGAGATTTTATGAGAATTCTGAGAAAATGCCTGAAACTCTGGGAAGGTAAATTAAATGAACACATTTAATTTCGTTATAAGTCTTTTTTAGAGGTGCGACAAAAGAACAGCGCATGTCCGTGAACGAAATAATGAGATCGTAGCATTTTAATTTAAGTTAAATTCGTATAACTTAGACAATTTATTTTTCATAAATAAAATAAGAAGTTTCACAAACGACTTAAGTAGTGTAATACATGGAGAAATAGAACGATCAAAACATAAACAGAATGTTTTACATGTATATGATATTTGGGTGAAGAAAAGAAAAAAACATTCGAATCATGTAATGTGATAATCATGTATTTTGTATTTCATTTTTTCATATCGAAATCTGGGTGCGATTCGTTCAAATTCTTGATAAGTCGGTCGGTATTGCCGCACCTTTCAACTACATTACTTTTGTTGCGTGCATGTACGTCTTAAATAAACAAAATTACTTAACTTTAACTGTGAAAAAAAAAAGAAAAAAAAGTTATAAATGCTAATATAAAAACACAACCTTTCGGTTGTTATTTCTGGAATAACGTACAAGGATAAATGTAATGGACCAAGGTCGGTATGTAACTCCGTGAGTTTTAACAGTCACGTATGTCCCAAAACGACGGCATTAACTGTTTGTTTAACCCCGAAGACGTTCACGCCGAATTTACTTCTGATTTAGCGAAATAAATTACGCATATCTTCATCCAGATAGAGTTATGCGGATATTATCTTGTGTAAATTGTCTCATCTAAATAAGAAGACCACAAGGGGAAAAATAAATAGAACTTGACATACCTGCTTGGGCCATTTCGAACACATGCCAGCGGTTACAGTTTATATATCCATCAACAAGTTACTACAAAATTAATCACGTCACAGTAATCAATCAATCAAATGTTTTCCTCTTGAAATCCGGAATCCCGTTAAAATCCTGTGATCAACTGATTCTCTACAAAATTCCAACCTTTTTCGTCCACACTGAATTCGGCCTCTCGTCAGGCGACAAAAACTCCGACGTATAATGATAGAACAATTTAAACAAATCGAATACAATTCGGTATCTCACCTCACTTAATTCCAAAAGTTTCACTTACTTCTTTTAGGTGTCTCTAGAGAAAGCAAAAAAAACTCCTCGTTTTCCACTTAATATTCTGCAATGTGTTAATCCAAGTAACTAGTTACGCTATCCCTGGATCACTGTGTACATTCGCCTCTTGTAACGTACGCCATCCTTCTAAAACATCTATTCATTCCTCTGGTGGTATTTTAGTGTACCGCGCAGCTAGACTGTTCTCTGTACAGGGCTCAACACACAAAACAAGGCATAAACTAATACTATTTTCAGACGATAAGCTAAAGCAGGAGTCTTATTCTCAAATCCAATGCCCGTCTAATAATCTCAACTCTCGCCATCGCGTGTTAAGCCGATGTACCGGAGACCGCTACTCGCTGAAGCCGCGGGACTGAATATCAATTTTCAAATGAATGAAACATGTAAACATTCATCTAATAAAAGTGATCAATTAGCTGCCTTTAAATTAAAATGGAAACTCCTGTGATTCCTTGATGAACCAATTTAAACCGCAATCACTTTTAAATTTCTAGATATGGATCGTTTTAATGCACGGAACTCTATATAGAACGTCTGTACACTAATTCCATAAAAAACAACGTTGACTGTGCGGTTTAAGAGATAAACTTTGAATGGCCAGCTTTGAACTGAACGTAGGTATATCGACTGGTTAGTTCCCCCGTATCACATGGTGCGAGTTGTTTTTGACGGGTTGCCGCATATGTTACAGGCGGGGAAGGATCAGTAAACAGCTATTAGAAATGGGTTGCCCGACAGTCCGCTCGTCGGTGACCTCCAGCAGACTGCCTCTTCTCACGGGAGTCTGGTCCGCCAAGAACACTAGCTCATATCACATCTGAATATACGAAAAATAATGTAATAATGAACTGTAGTTACTGCTTGGAATTTATTAGACTTCTTAATTAGCAGCACTGTATGAGGAATATGAACGGAGAGATAGATAATGGAGAAAATGCTCAATTTAAATGAGATAAAATACTTACATTCATGCAGTAAACAAATTGGCTTTTGTTACAAGTATTTATTGTGAACATAATTTGCTACCAGAAAATATGCCTTTATTGCTTCATTTGCCGATAGTTCCAAAGAAAACAGCTTGAGTTCACAGCAGTGGGTTGAACTTACCGATCTAAATATACCTGAATAATGTAGCAGTACTGTGGCAACTGTTGTGCAGACCGTAGCGTTTGTGTATTGCACAGGGTGTCTATTTATTTAATAGTACGGAATGGTTAGAAATATACAAAAGTTCTACTGGGCCCAAGTGTTTGTATTTTCATAAAAAGTCTACGGTGACTTATGAATATTGTTTTTTTATTTGTATATAGGGTGCCAACAGTTTTCTCCTTTTTAATCAAAACTTATTATTTAGAATACATTTGAAAATTGTAACGTTACAGTGGTTCTAATGATTTATTCAGTCGCATTAACTTAAAATTATTCTGGATTAAAACATTTCTACCACTATGTTTTAGCGCAAACTAAGGTTTTAAATGCATGTAAATGTAATATAACCCAATCTGTTGAGTGTTTATAGTTAAACCTAAGTACAGTAACTACGTTTTAGAACTTGTGACCCATTTGCAAGTTACTATTTGTTTTTGTTTTATTTATGTATAGTATTTTTTCAGGTTCCTAATATCAAGGTCACCCAATTTATTTTCTTCGTTAATAGCTATGTGTGGGTCGAGGCCATCCCTCTAAACAACATACATCACAAGGAATTATTTATGAATAAATTATGCCAATGTATTATCCTTAATATATATATATATTATCTGAAAAAGGAGCAAACTGTATGTATATAATAATGTATTGACAATAAAACATATTCAGACTAAAGTATTACAGCATCTCGAATATTGCATATATTGCTCACATTCTACTTTATCAGCACCTGGGATATTGTATGAATTGCGCACATTCCAACATTTATGTAAAGGTATATCAGCACCTGGGATATTGTATGTATTGCGCACAATCCAATAGGTATGTACATGTATATCAGTACCTGGGATAATGTATGAATTATATTGCATATATTGCTCACATTCTACTATATCAGCACCTGGGATATTGTATGTATTGCGCACATTCCAACATTTATGTACAGGTATATCAGCACCTGGGATATTGTATGTATTGCGCACATTCCAACATTTATGTACAGGTATATCAGCACCTGGGATATTGTATGTATTGCGCACATTCCAACATGTATGTACATGTATATCTGCACCTGGGATATTGTATACATTGCGCACATTCCAACATGTATGTACAGGTATATCAGCACCTGGGATATTGTATGTATTGCGCACATTCCAACATTTATGTACAGGTATATCAGCACCTGGGATATTGTATGTATTGCGCACATTCCAACATGTATGTACATGTATATCTGCACCTGGGATATTGTATGTATTGCGCACATTCCAACATGTATGTACATGTATATCTGCACCTGGGATATTGTATACATTGCGCACATTCCAACATGTATGTACATGTATATCTGCACCTGGGATATTGTATACATTGCGCACATTCCAACATTTATGTACAGGTATATCAGCACCTGGGATATTGTATGTATTGCGCACATTCCAACATGTATGTACATGTATATCTGCACCTGGGATATTGTATGTATTGCGCACATTCCAACATTTATGTACAGGTATATCTGCACCTGGGATAATGTATACATTGCGCACACGGTTAACATGATACATAATTCTAAATAGATGGCTTTTGACACTTAAACAGTTGAAATAAATTTTGGATAATGTACAAACGGGTTATTTCCACTGTGGCGAAACACTTAGCATTGGTACATGTTCTACATCTATTGAAACTATAGTTCCTTTATAATTAACAGCCGCCAGATTTTCTAATTGTATAAGTATCTACATTCGTCTTTCAAGTATTACAATTTTAAACATTTCCTTTACGATTACTGTGAGATAAGAACTTCTAGAACATACCAGTCCCTATAAACGATTCCAAATTGTACCAGCACTTTGTGTCGTGAATAATATTGAACGGATAGTTCAAACTTTGGTAGTAAATAGCAAATAATGCTATCAAAGGGACATTGCATTTTTACCAAACCAAATTATCGTTTGTTCTATAATTTCTAGACATTCCATACAATGGTTTTACAACTCAAGTCCACTGTCTGAAAGGTTTTTTTTTTTTTTTAGGTCTCCAGGTCCAGGGGTGTTGAAAACTGAGAACGACACATGACATCACTTGCCTCTAGCGCAACAAACTTTTGGGAGAGTGTGTTACTTGGGAGCAAAAACAAGAATCAGAATGCACAATTGAATAATTCAACAAAGAATCAAGATAAACGGTGGTTTTTAGAAGCGTTGTTTCTCACATTGTTCGACTAAAACACTGTAGAAGAGCGCTACTTCAAAGCGATGATGTTATCAAAGGGACCCCGAAAAGGTTAATGTAAATGATAATGCAATGTTTTCGCGGAGCATTTGACTTTGTGGTTGCTGATGGCTCTTTGTACGTTGTTAAACGCCGACCTTTAGAGTTTATTATTCTGCTACCACAAAGCAGAAAGGTGCAGTTTTATGTAAAGGGCACAATAGTAAGTACTATAAACGCTGACCAGATGCAAAAGAGGATGCACATAATTACAGGGAAGGTTGCATTGCATCGTTTATTCTGCAGTGCGGTCTGGGCGGTGAAAAAAATATTGTACCGAAAATTACTGTAGGTAAAACACAGCTTCCCGCAGTTATCTATTAATGAAATTGCCTCTTGAAAACGAAACTACTTTATATTGTTATAGTTTTACCATGAATTCCATATTGTTATATATTTATTTGTTTTACAGTTAAGCATAATTATTTTATTGTCTATAGATTTATTCTGATCCTATGTTGAATACTTAATATAAACATTGGTGTTCTTGTATATTGCCACGAGGAAACATTTGCATGATCCTATATACGTCTGTCATTCTGTAGTTATATTTTTGTGTAAGACAAAATCCAATTTAATTCTGACATAGTCGTAGTTTTAACTGATTTATTTACCTCCCGGTTCAGTGTGTGTTGATAATTAATTAATTTATGTAGATAGAAAGATGGGTTGGTGGATGGATGAATAAATGGATGGAAGGATGGATGACCCTTGCAAGAAAGTGGAAAGGGTTAATGTCGGTGGTCCACCATTCAGAACAATTCGTATTTCTTATACATATTATAGTATCTCGTAAAGCATACACTTTGATATGTATATGATATCTGTAAAAACATCTGGGAAAACAAAACTATGAATTAAGTTTGAAGTTTTGAAATTTTTCTTGCATTTAAAAAAATCGTATAAAACATAAATAATAGATAATCAGTATATTGGAGCTACTTATAGATGAAAGAAATTAAAAAAAAAAAAAAAAAAAAAAAAAAAAAAAAGGTTTTTAATTAATTTTAAGATTTGATAATGTTGTAAAAACGGACGTCACTGGTGTGATATATGATACATCTCAAAGGTTGCTGTTTTTTTGTTGTTGTTGTTGTTTTTTTTTTGTTTTTTTTTGGGGGGGGGGGGTGTGTGTGTGGGGGGGGGGGGGGGGTCATAAATTCATGATTTTCCATAAACTGGCAAACAGGGTCAGTGTTGATGAGGACATTTAGTAGGAACTAGATAGTGTCTGTCTACAGCCAATCCCAGATGCTGAGGTTTACTCTGGACGGTCAGACTTCAATCAATCGTCACAGGAAATTAGATTTTCGGTTAATTGCACATTTAGTTTCTGATTACATTCTTTCTCTATTTTTTAAGAACATCCACTTCAATTTGATTTAGAATGTCCGATATATTTGCTTAGGGAGCACTTCGTGTAATTCTATACTGAAAAGACTGATACAAATTGAATTTTCAAATTAAAATAAAACAAGTTTGAAATATCCAAACAACAGCAACAACAACAACATACTTCAGGTCTTCGTGACTTGAGGTCAAATGCGTGATCAGTGCCATTCGTCATTATTCACAAACACAATGAGGGCTGGAAATTGGAATTAGCGATACATTGTTTTTGATAATTGGATTTCTTTCAAAGGCTGTCTGAAGCCAGACAACAACCATCCTGACCGTACCGCTCACGGGTCTGTCTGTCCTGAACCTGTTAGCATGACCCCCTGGGGTTAGTGACCTTTGGTCTGGTATTGGATTGAATTTAATGGCATAATACTGGTATACCTTTGACACTTTTTCAAATCCAGTGTATATCGAATCGTGCACGATCCACTGACTATGTGGCCGGGGCCAAATGTTCGGATTAGCTTTTTATCTCGGGTCACAATGGCCACCGTAATCATGTCAGTTGTGTTTACATTGTTAAGCCAAGCCCGTCATCTTGCCACTAAACTCTTACATACATGGAGGTGTGGATTTAAGGAATAGGTGGGATTTATGTACGGGTTAATCGATGGTTAGATAGATAAAGGAATGGTTTGTTTTATATTTTCAGCACAGTTAAAAAGCCACATATGACGTCAAAGATAACATAAAATATATTACTTAATGTTTGCTAAGCACCAAAAAAGATACTTTTTTTTACGTTTATTGCTACAAATGGTGTTTTTTTATACATTTTAATAATATATTTATTGATTAAAAAAGATAAAATTATGATTAAAGTTTTTGTATTTATCACTTATATCCGCCAAAATATCGTAAATAACATCACAAACAATTTTACAATACATTTTTTTGGTGCTCAGCAAACTGTAAGAAGTATATTTTTTAGTGCGAGAGGGGCGCAAATCCTTGGCTAGGCTGAAATGTCATACCCTTTGTGAGCCTCGGGGCAGATAAACTCTCGCCTTTTAACAAATACTTCATGTACGTACGAAATCAAACACGTCTTTATAACGTGTTTATAGTTAGTAAGTAAACGAAATAATTTTCAACAAAGTTGTGTTTCCATGTTAAATTTTAACATTAATTCATAAATATCTACATCAAAGCAGTTTTCAAAAGGACTGTAAATATAAATATTATTTTTATTTAACAATCTCGGTGTCACTCACCGACACGTTAATATACATGAAGTGTATAGCACCTCCGTATTTATCCTATAGAGAAAAAACATTGCTTTTTACCTGTCATGTTCGCCAAAGTGTGAATATAAGTAAATCATGTTTCTTAAAACATTCAACGGAGCGTAAAGTCTTAAAAAATAAAATAAAAATAACACAAACTATTCTACTATTCTATCACACTTTAACTCTGTAAAACTATCATATCATACATATTTTTTATCATCGGACCAAGGTTCCGTTGTGATGAGATATATATGATGATGACAACGCAAAATTAAAAAAAAAGTAAAAAAAAAAACAAAAAAAAAAAACAACTAATTAACCGATTGAAAAAAGTCGCTCACTTAGTCGCTCAAAACGGTGGTTTCGTTCCCGGCCTGGTCATTCCTGTTTGTTTTGCATGTTAGGAAATCTTCAAGATCACTTACTGCTGATTGATGGTTTTACTCGGTTACCCCTTTTGTAATCATAGCCTCCCCACCTGTAATTAACTGGGCATCACTATAATACTGTATGGTTGCAAGCTCCAAAACAGCACTGCTCTGCAGAAATACATTCATCCTTGTAATGCATGTTTCAAAGGCTAGCTCGCAAAAGTATGGGGCGGAAATGTGGGCAGTAACAAGTATTTATCCTGTCTTATGCTTCGCATGAAGACGGATAACTTGTGTGAATGCCGCAAGACAGATTCTAGGAAGCTGTTCCTATGATTAAGCAAACCATACTTTCAGAAACAGATGTGTGATTTAAACAGAGCAAGCAGACCAGAAGAGATAGAGGGGATCAGGCCACAAGAATTGTCCACAAATATTTTCCGGACAAAAAAAAGCGCTCGCCGTAAAGTGAGGATTAATGTTTGTCCAATGTTATACACTGCATTTGATTTTATCTGTCATCTTTGTTTCAATTGAATACAATTAAATTGCGATTGTTAGAGAAATAGGAAGTCTTCGGATAAAAATGAGGCTCGAGGACCGAGAGTTTGTGACTGTTTATTAAGTTTCATTGAAATTAATTACGCTCGTACCAGAAGTAGGAAAATACCTTTCAAGTTTGATTAAACAGAATATTCGGGTATATTTTTTCCTCGGATAAGGCACTTTTAAACAATTCTTACTTATAAGACATGGTCCTGTGAAACTTAATCTTAGTCATGCGGATTAAAAAAATCACTGGACCGAATATTTTGACACTTAAAAACCGACTGTCTTGAAAGATAAACAAATCTCATCAGTAAGAGACCACCAAACAAATCTCATCAGCAAGAGACCACCAAACAAATCTCATCAGTAAGAGACCACCAAAAGTCAGATCATTATTCTAAACTGCTGGCCAACGTTAAAGACTAACGCCTTAACGCATAATCAAGTTTAAGTAATGCGATAAATTACAAAAACTACACACGGATATGAAATAAAAGCTTCATCACTTGATTAATTTATTGCACCAGGCAGGAGTCAATAAAAAGTGTTTCTTAGCTTTTCACTTTAAGCATAGAAGTACATGTTGCATACAGCGATGTCTGCTAGAGAGAAAAGCCAATCCTTACAAACGGATTTTGATCTGAACCTCAGACTTATCGACCCTTTTTAATTTATTGAATGTGTTTTCTTTTTTCTCTCTTTCCTTTTTCTCACTAGACACATCTAACGTATTTCAGTAATATGCAACTTGATTGATACATACATTGTGCTGTCACATTGCAATATAATTCCGTAAAAGTAAAATGAAGTAGTTGATTTCAAATGTTCGACTACCGATTGGGCGAGAAATGTTCAATACATTCCAATGCAAAAAGTACTGGTCCAACAGAGTAATCATCGACGGAGTAAATACAGGATGTATTAAACGTTTTGTTTACTTTTCGTAAAGAGAAATTCATTTATTTCTTTACCCATTCATTTATAATTCTGGCTTTCCCGCAGAAACCTATGCTAGTTAAACATTTATTATTATATTTTATTTTCCTTCATGACTATGATTCAAATATGTGCAGGATTTGGGTACCATACAAATTATGTAACATGTGACCTTGTTTATTGTTAAATAAATGTATAGGGGAAGGGCCGTAACTAATGTTGCTAGAACTTGTGGCCCGACCCCATTTCAATGTTTAATTTGAAATAAAATATGTTTAAACTAAACTAGTTAAACATCGGAACCGTCGACAGAAATCAGCATTTATTTAGTGTCCAGTTGGCGTCCAAGAAATAGTTATATCAGTGTAGGTATATAGAAGAATCACCTTCATTATAATAGTCATTTATAATATGTATTCGCGTGAAATCCTTTTATTTAATGACATTTATGGAAATACAAATGCTTTACAGAAGAGTCTCTGGAAGATTTGATTCGCGACCTGACGTCTGTATATTTGTATATACAGTGTATATACATGTATATATATTTTTACTAAATTCCTTGCTTTTTATACATCTTACATCGTTACCCTTAACTCTAGCTAGGGAAATCTTATTTTTATTTATTTGTGCAATATCAAGTTGTTTACTTAATTTCCATCTCTTCCTTCAACTTCACTTTGAAAGGTTGGTCAGCGTGAACTTGAATGATCACATGGATGACGGAATATCAGAGGAGAAGACGTGTCGATAAAAAACTGTTATGGACGAAATATCGGTGCTGTGTTCCAAAATGAACAAAGTCGTCCATTTGTGACGATGACCATGCAGGGTATATTTCAAGCAATTTACCAAGAAAAAAAACTTTACGAACATCTTACCGTGGGTGAGTAAACCATATTTTTTCCCGTTTCTTTTTCATTCTTATTTTTTAAATAATTTCATATCGGTCGAGAGAACGAGAAAAATAACGTTTTTAAAGCTTACTTTGTACATAATGCATCTGCAAAAGTGCTGAATACATCTTGCACACAGCGCGGATTGATCTTGCAAACTTTGTATCTTAAGTCTGACTCAACTACTATTACTGCCGAACCGCTACTTCTTCCTTCAGTAGCAGTGAAGTGTCTTAAAATTAATGTTGTATGTTTCAACAGCCCTCCCTGTACCATGATCTGGTACTGTGTTTTCTAAAAATTATTTAAAAACGATCTCGGGCACGAACATACTAAAATCTCTACAAATTTGATCGGCCGTCTTTTGAGTTTGAGCATGAATAACTTAAAATAATATTTATTTTCGAGAACAACACTGAGTCTGTAATTGCGATGTCATGATTTAGTCAATAATGGAACAACTTAATGGTGATGGGGGAGGGGGGGGGCGTATGAAAATAAAATCCTCACAGATAATGAGTGAACAGAGACAGTCTGAACCTCTAAAATGCAGCAAATATGAAGAAATATCAAGCTGGAATCCGTTGCATACATTATATATATTAGTTAAACAGTAACACTAGGGCCTGGCGAAGAAAGGATAAAGTAGAAAAAAACCTGTAATTTACCCAAATCTCAAAATGTTGAGTCCAGTCTGCGGTCAATTCATCTGGATCCCCGGATGAACATAACATTTTGATATTTGCAGTTAATCTATCTACAGCGAGACGTGTAATTATTCGAACAATATGTACCTCGAGACGGTAAATGGAACAGTGGGCATCCAATATTTATGCCAGACTTTGGTCAGAAACATGGTCCTGCTAGATTACTTTGTATTATATAAACAAATTGCCCGAAGACCCGATGATTTAATTAGTAAACCGCGTGCCCCCCACTCACGTATAAGAGACCCAGGGAAGCTGGCATGAGGTGGTTTTGGTCGCACAAATCAGACGCACGTGCGAGAGATGGGTGCGGTATGGAGAAAGATACTGGTACAAACTACATCCACCACTGGAATCCTCATATATTCTGAACTCCATGACCCCCAAAAAGATACAACGTTTTTGATGATGACTAAAGACTTAACCAAGCATTAATAAAATATGATATAACAAATAATGAAGCTGACGACTTCAACAAATACATAAAGAAAATGTATTTTGGGCATGCTCTGGGTTATATCTTGATGAAAGAGTGTGCACAACATTAGAACGTGCCATGAATGTCGTTCAGATGTTTAGACACTGGATGCTTCTTCAATTCAATTATGAAGCAGTCGATGGAATACCGTCCTTTATAGATGTTCTGCTAGCTTCTGTAAATACAAGAGGTTCTTTAATTCCTACAGACAGATATTTATAAAGATAATAGGTTTATATACTGAGGCTGAAATACCTTCTGAACGTAATGAGACTCTACTGGGAGAAACGGTGTACAATGTACAGCCAATATTCTGGTATTTTGACATTCTTGCAAACATATTTCAGGTTAGATTTTAAGCAATCTAATATATCCACAAGGGATGCGTTTAGAGTTGGATTCATGTTGAAAAGTTTAACAGTAACGCTGACAGCGGACCTGTAAACTCTGAGAAGATAACATTATCGTTTTATTCGTAATCTGATTTCCTTCGAACTAAAGTAATTTAAGGGGATAATGAACTTCAAACTGTTTAACTTTACACATTATATAACCCCTGAATCGAGAAGATAATTGTATAACATGGACTTTGAGGAAATGTGATCATTCGGTGTTTTTATTTTTACGTTTTATTAGTATTATATTTGTTATCATAATGTTTGTTTAACCCAGGTAGCCATCACCTATATAGACCTAGTATATCAATGTAAACACATCTGTTGTATAAGAAAAATAATTTATTTTTCTTTTAGTAATTATTAATGACAAAGGTGTTTCATGTCATTACGACTATCTTTATCGTCATAAGTAAGTAATTAATCATTTATTTTTAAGCTCAATATGCCATAAAACAGCTCTCATTTGTGGTATAGCAATGCGCATACTTCAGATGTATGTGAAAAATATCTGGTGTGAAAAATATCTGGTATTCTTTAGTATTAAAGATTGCATTAATTCACATTTCGATTAAATTTCATTCAAATTCAGTCTATAAAGATATTGTTTGTGCTGACTTTCTGATATATGAGACGGGGGAAATTCGCCCCCTGACAGTATAAAATCAGATATTATTAAAAAAAGAAGACGTGGTATATTTAATATTTCATCACGGTTACAATGTCGTACAATCGTGTGGGTACCCATGCATAATTTTAATTTCAGGTCGAGAATAATATTTAACATTGAATTATTGCAGCTAGTTACTCCTATAGCGTCAAACCGATACGAAATTCCTCGGGCACAGAAGTGAATTAATGCATATTTTGAAAACATATTCAATATTTTGAATCATTGACCCAATCTATTATGGAACGGAAGAAAAAACAAGGTTTTGTTTAACATTCATTGGTTTACGAGATAAATGCATTTTTATATGCAAAGATGCAAAGCTTCAAGATGCGTCAGATTGCAGAATCTTTATGCAATACTCGATCTCTATGGAAACCCTCTAATAAAATCAAGTGAATATTAATTGAAATAGCTCCTCAATCTAGATTAATGCAAGAGAACCATTTGTAATCTATACAGTTCTGTAAAGGTTGTCTTTCCAGTTACCAAATCCGACATTTCTATTGATTGACAAGACTTTATTTTGCCAACATTTCTGGTATTCACTTGCTTTTTTGTGCTTATAATGAAATAAGGAAATCAGATATTTGCCAAGTTCGTTGCATGAATAGCGTGAAATATATGAGCATAAGTTTATTCCTAATCGACCAAGTAAGAAACAAATACTCAGTCTGGACCCAGTCTAGTAGCTTCTGAGATAAAAAATAAAAATGTTGTGTTGCCAGACCCATGTCACTCAAATGCACAAGTGACTGCAGGCGAGGTGTATGTCATGAACGTCAAGTCCACAAAAAGATATATCAGTCTTTGATAAAGGCTATGAGAATTGCATATTTCATATCAAGCATCTCCTTGAACGTAAGGAAGAAAAAAGTATAAAATTTACTTGGCACTTTTTTTTAAATTTTTACATCAGTGTTTTCATCAACATGTCAGATATCTATGTCATTGGATAAATCATAGAATCAAGGTTAGTGATGCCACATTGTCGAAACCCATGGGTTATAATTACTGTATTTACTGTGGGATTTTCAACTGGCAAAACTTCGTTTTCATTAAAATTAATTAGCTATTTGTTGACCAACGAAAGCACGGGCAGTATGTTTATGCTCATTGTTGTAGTTACAAAAGCAAAAACCGACTTTTAAACTACATGAAGATAAATTATAGATAAACAAACAAAGATGCATTGTACTATAGGGCGAGGGTCCAAATTTTCACTTTGAGATAGCAGTAATTTGAAATAAATAAATTTTGAGACACACGAAGTTAATGTATATAGACAAAGAAGGGAAAAATCTGGACCAAGTCAATTAATTTGACATAGCCGAAATTTCGATATACGCGAATTGGAGATAACGAGTACCAACTGTATTTCAAATAGTCAAATGATCTGGGCTCTCTCCGCAACGGATCAAATAAAATACTTAATCATAAACTCATGAGTACAAAGTTTTGCTAGTCTAATAAGCGACGGTCAATTAAGGAGAAAGTCAGATTTTTTGAACGTCGGTTCTGACGATCAGGGTATCATAGACGAGTGGTCGCGTACATGCCTGCGAATCCGAAGACAGTGTTTGAATTATTCTATTTCATGTCGACTGGAAAACACGTTCATACAACCTATACAAGTACCTCTCGACGGTTCCTGGGTTGGACCAGTACTTGGCGCATGGGAAAATATTAAACAATTCTTTCCCAGAAAAGGGTCCTGATCCGGATTCGGACCACGGCGCCCTGAATCTATCATGGCCGGTGGACTGGTCCAGGGCAGGAACCTCAAAGAAATAATTTAGACTATTGACATGACTATTTGAGTTTACCGTCGCTTCAACAGTCTTTCAGTCATTTAGCGACGTCCAGCTAATTACAGGTGGAGGAAGACCCCGAATGCACGGACGCATCCGAGTAGAATTACCGACCTACCGCAAGCCAGCTGGAAGGCTTCCTCACATGAAAATCCGAATGACCCTGCCAGGATTCAAACCCACGCGGTGAGGGGCTGAGTGAGTGTTAAAGTCATTGACTTTACCCTCTCGGCTACGGAGGCCCCAAATAATTTAGAAAATAAGCGTCCAAACGAGGTACTGAATTAAATTAAGAAACCACCTACAAGGTTTGAATGAAACCGTAAAACAAACGTAACAATATGCAAACTTTTATCAACAGGACAATCATTAATTTTCACGAGGAATTAAGTTCTGCTGGTTTTTCACCTTGATTTCCCAGTTAACTAACACATAAAAACGTGCAGCATTAACGATGCAATGTAACCTCCTATGTAATCGTGCACCTGGTCACCTTTCACACCTTTCCATGATGTATTGCACCTACATTTGTGTACCTGCCTTGTGGTAGCAGGATAATCGACTATAAAGGTCCGTGTTAAACAAGGTGAAAAGAACCATCAGCAACCACAAAGTCAAACGATGCACAAAACCATTGCATTATCATGACTGTTAAGTCTTTCTGCCCCCCTTTGATAACATCTTCGCTTTGAACTCGCGCTACATCTGTTGATTTATGAGAAACAATGATTCTAGAGCCACTGTTTCTTTTTAACAGCTCACAAAATCCGCCCAATTAATAAACAATAAGTTAAGCTTGGTATACGAAAAAGCCTTTCATTCAAATTCTACGAAATTGCAAGCTCATGAAAATTATTGTTGTAACAGGAATCATTAAATAGTAAATTACAATCTGTATTCACCAGTCTTCCGCTCGTGGTATACAAGTCGTTAATTTTTACCACATCAAATATACTTTTGTGATCTGATTTAGTACGTTTAATTTCCAGCTAATAATTATTTTTGTCTGTTAACAACGGTGTTTTTATTCACATTCCTAGTAAATGTTGAAAGTCGTTTGATATCTGAAAAGACGTAAACGTGAAGCGTCAACAATTCAGTACAGAAATGTAATAAAATAGTATACATGTAATTTCGATATTTTATTTCGTTATTGAAATAAAGCTCTTTCAGAATAAAGTTATAAAGTAAGTTTTGTGTATTGATATGTATACATGTACATTATTGTATATTTAGAAATGGTAATTATGCAATCCTTATTTAGCAAATGTATGTTAGTCCTACTGTTGTACCCTCGTGTCTGCCGTGTTAGTTGTTTATTCTCCATCTTAAAGACTAATTGTTGCAAACTAATAATTCGGTTTAAATACTCCCATAATATAAACATTTATTTGATTTTCTCACAAATCACTACACGCATGCGCAACTTAACAGACTTCTTGACTGCTTAAACATCTGTTGTATTTTCTTCTTCTTTTTTGTTCAAGAACGTAACAAGTGGGCCTTTGCAGCCAATAGCCACCTTGGGGCCAATCCTGGAAGCAGGCCGTATGAAACCGCTTGTGATAATTCAGAATTGCGAGATGCATAACATATATGTGTTGTTCATGAAAAGAAGAACGTGCATTATCATGCATCTTCCCAGCTGCGGCTATGCAGTATAAATAACAGAACAGGATCCAAACTTAAGGGAGGTGCGGTGAGTTGGGGCACACAAGTGGGCAGCTGGTTTGGGCATCAATCACGGTCACCGCCAAACTATTGCAGAATCCCTCTTCGTTTTCTAGTTTTTGCTCTGTCATACACAGTGGCTTCAAAGACTCGCAATATACACATTAGGAATTATATGTTATAAAAAATAAATTCTCATGAAGAATGTTGTGTTCACCAACCTCCACATGTCTACCAACTGGAAATGGAGGGCCCAAACCCCAGTAAAAGCCCCGATGCACCTCTCGGTACATCCGCCACTGAGCTACATTTGTGTTTCTGATATTTCCTATTAACTTGATGGTTAAAATTAGATAGACTTGATTTCCATTTTACGTCTGATTTTAAAGCCAGCCAGACATTGTCCTTCTTAGCCATATACATTGTAGTTGCAAACCATAACTTGTCTATCGTTTCGTCTTATTCAATGTTAAATTCAAAACATATTAAATACAGAACAAACTAAATTTCGCTCAAATGCACTAAAGGTACAGTAACACTTCAATTTTATCTGCCAAACATAAACCAAAAGTATCTCAAATAACTTTCAAATACATTGATCAATTTTACCTCATATCATAGTTGAGTTATCGTTCAGAAATAAAAACAGTGATATTAGAATTTCACGTGAATCAATATTCATTTTAAACTTCAATTCAATTAAACAAGATATGATATTACATTCAGTGACTTTATATTACGAATTCGATGTAAAAGATTGGCATTTTGAATCCAAAGAGTGTAATAAAATGATGTTATGTTCAAATACCGGTGTGTGTGAGAGTGTGTATATATATATATATATATATATATATATATAAAGTCAATATATTGCACAACGTTATTGAATGCTTGTTTACTGTGTCTGACGTTTTTATTAATCTCAAATATCACAAGACTGAAAGCAGAATGCCCCTTGAACTTTATATTTTATGTCATATCCAGACAAATTTTGTTTTTGAATAACTGCTACCTAACGTAAGCTATTCTTTAAGAATTGGTACGGTGTTTCTTATTTTAGTAGCCATCATGTGTTACACCCATTCATATACAAATTAAGTTACAGTTGTGTTTTCAAGATTTGGATTCAATTTGCAAAGGTTTTTTTTCCAGAATGAAATGAAAAATAATTGTCATTGAATACGCCCAAAATATACATCATGGTATCTTGTCTAACACCATGTGTATATCGTCATCTATCACTGCTGGAAGTATTATATGATATGCATATGATTTGAATGGATGTGTCTGAAGGGTTTCAGACTATATTATCAAGACATATCAATTAGTGGAATAAAAACAAACGAGTTCGTCTGTACTTGTGCAATCCATACTTTAAACATTTCGCGGTCTCTGGCTGGTGTCGTTTGCAACACTTCATATACGTTAAGTAAAGAATGAAACTTGTAAAACATTCAGGGTCCATGCCTGATACATTCGGGACGCCGTTGTCCAGGGGTCGTGTCATTTTACTACTGCTCATTCAATTCAGACAAAAAAACTAGCAGTGAAAAAACAGCCGTTATCATATGATTCATGTTTATTTCATGCATCATGTCTATTTCGCTGATTGACATACTTTTAAACATTGTTGATCTATTTATAGTCCACAGGTAAACTATGTACGTTAGTTGATAATATGAACATATTCTCATTAAAATACTTAATATTTCATTTTCATTTAAACCAGATATTACAAGTCGTTGTTTTGAAAATACTGTTGACCCCGATTTTCAAAACCGTTCTTTTTGTAATCTGTTATATGTACTTGCTACCATTGTTTGTAAATCAACCTTTATATTTATGTCTGTTATTGCTATAAACAATCTTGACAAAAAAGTGAATTGAATTGAATTGAAATTGAATTGATTGCATGTTTGTTTTCCTCTTTAATCTAGTATGTCTAAAACCTCGATAGACACAAGTTTATAAAGTTATAAAGAGTGAAAATACAAATTAATATATGACTGATATATTAGTGCGCCGTGGTTGCATACTTGTGCATTGGTCGAGAGTTTGGTCCACTCTGTAGAAGAAAACTATTCAAAATCTTCATATATGAGCATAGTACTGGTCCAATACAAGAACTTAATTTCCAATGGGGTTAATATAAGTTGTTACATGCGTTTCATCATCGACACATCGAGGTAAAAAATATATCTAGATTGACAAATACATTATCTTACATTATCATATAACCTGTATTATTATATGTGTTGCAAATATTACTTTGCCCGATAATCTTAACTAGATACTGGCTTTTAGGATTTGATTAAGAAGAAGAAGGTTTCTAAAGATTTGGCAATATCCTTGAACCATTCTCTTTTGCTGACCCATCGTAGGCGAATGCCTGAATGCTAATTGGAGGTCTAAGGTTATCTCCCCTAAACTCTAATGGGTTCTAGATCGATACTTTGTTTCATTATTTTATATTAGAGTCATTTCGACTGGCAACATATCTATTAGTGAAGAAAATTTAAGGTTAAGACAAAAAAGTATAATTATGTCATAAATTTCATGTCTCAAATTTTATTATTTTCATTTGTTGCATATAAATGTATTTACGCGGTTTATCGAACTACGGGTTCTGACGAACTACGTACGGAAATAGCGACGCAAGGTTTTAAACACTAACCGACTCTTACGTCTTATGTGCGGGTTCTTGCGAACTAAGTACGGGTTCTAACGAACTTAGTACAGTTTTTTTACGAAGTATGTGTTCCACAACCTTTGATACACACATAAAAACTTCCTTAGATTAAACATAACGTCCAAACTAATTCAGCGATTTCATCAAAACATATGGTGTGAATTAGCATAATCATATAAAACCAAAACAAACAGCAAAACGCAAAGTTCTAATCAAATCCTGAACACTTTAGTGCTTTGGAGAAAAATAATAAAGCAAAACGGTTAATGGTATTCTCTAGGAGGGACATTTTGCAATGACCGTTGAAGGGCTACCGGATATAAAAGGAAGATTTATTAGCCTTCCCGTCATAGGGCGAAAACATGTTCACATTAATAATAGCGGCGGGGATGTTAATTCAATTAAGTTTTTCAATAGCCTGCCAATTTTACTGCCATGTCCGTTTTCATATGAATCACACAGCATCGGGTTTTTTTGTGAAAATTACGTCACCTTTTATGAATACGTTATCAATATTAATTCTCTGCGTGACAAAGTCGTCGTTTTATTGTTGCATCTTATGGTATAATTATTTTTACAGTTGTAGAGATATTAGCGTCAAGTGTCTGGACATCGCAACATCTTCTCGTTTTTCAATCCCCAAGTGTCATATAAAATATGATTTATGCTAAATTAGTTTTGCTGTAATGTGAGTGGAATTTGGAGGTCAAAGTAGGACAGAATAAAAAAAAAGATATCAAACGACTGACTGTTATTTATTTTCAATATCTAACGGGGTCCCGTCTATGAAAGCTAACTAGACTCGTCACCGAGTGCAATAATATGAAATACTTCATAGCACAATGAATGTCAAAGCTGACAGAAATATGTGAGTGCTCATCTTAATTGAGAATTTCTCCACACGTTATAAAAAGGCGTCACCAGAATCAATTGACAATGCGTTTTGACATTTGCTGTTTAGAGGAACTCTAAAACGAAACACGTTAATGACACTAAAAGTTGCATTTCATCATGCCTAACCGACATTTTTTGTAACATCCCAACTTCCTAAGAGTCTCCTAGACCTTGATTATTGGCAAGGAACAATGCATAACTTCGTATTTTCTTTCATTAGGAGGTTCAAACATTTCACCTGCACATCTTCAGTTTTATTTGTCGAACATATTTATTTTTATATCTATTGGGTCTTATACTAATCTATCTGCCAAGCATATGGAAACACCTGTATGTTGTGTTTAACGCCCCACTGACAGTATTTCAGTCATTTGCAGCTGTCACACTGCTGTACCACGCTATAGACTTGTCAGCCACATTATCCTAACACCGGGTAAACCAGTCCTTGAACTACCCTGTAAATCCTGAGCGCCAAGCTATCAGTACTACAGTGGCATTTTAACATCTTTGGAAAACTCGGCAACCAGGGACAGTAAACTTGTTTGTAAAATAATCAAAATGGAGTATTAAAAAACAACAAAAAAAAAAACCCATAAATTTGGGATATTTTTGCATATACGTTAAATTCATGTCTCAAATTACTAATATAGTATATCGGCATCTTTCAGGCGTTTATAAATCAAACTGACAGAGAAAATAGACTAATATACACTTAAAAAGAAACGCACATGTCGCATTGATATACTTTACTTAGGGCCTTTAATTTGTAGTCTGAGCGTCACATTAAAATAAAACCACGTATTTAAGCAATTTATAAGGACAGACATTGTTCCGCCCCAAAGTTCCAACAAGCTTAAACGCGTTTATAAGCACACCCAGTGGTATGAAAATGAAAAACATATTAATTCCATCTCATTTTATAGATGACTGACACAGGAAAAAAGTACTTTAGAGTGTAGATATGATTATAAAATAACGATTTATGTCAGAAACGTTACATATCTCATTTCAGATGCGAACTTTCACATTTGTCAAAGTAGTTTGTATGAAAAAGTTATTATAGCACTTTAAAAGCAATCTCAATTGAGAATCCGCTGTTAGGAACTGCTTCAGTTTTATCTTTAGTAGAGATGACCTGGCTCCGCACCGCAGATATTATTCAACAATGCGAGGCATTCTGAAATGAATGTTTTGACATTTATAGTATGTGTGTCACATTTGGGAATACAAGTTTTACAAAACTGGCAGACATGTTTTCAATAACCAAATAAATCAAGCTATTTTATGTTTGTAAGAGAAAACTTTGTTTTCTGGAAGCTACACATAATCTAAAACAATGTCTGATATATATATATATATATATATATATATTATTTTCTTTATTTTAACTGAACATACTTGAAATTTTGTTGTTTTTTATTATTTACAAAACGGGTGAAAGTTCAAAACGGATACAATTTGAATTGAAATGTTTGAATTCCCTGAAGAATACAAACCAATTTGATAACTTAACAACATTTTGATTGATGTGGCAATGTTTAAGAAAAAATAAGTGAGTTGCAATATGTTGCCTCTTAATTTCTTGAACGATTATTTTCAGTCTTAAGAAGGAGAAATATTACAGTGGCTACTTAGTCGAGAGGTTTCTGTTTTCGAGGATTAGCAAGAGTTTCTAAAGTATAGTTCTTGCGTTGTAATGATCCGTGTAGACGTTTTTGTTGAAGATTCTGCGAGGATTTGTCCTAATGTTTCTAAAAGAACTACTTTTATAGATTGAAAGTCGAACTAGGACAATCTCTTCATATTATTCCCCGGCGATAAGAGTGTGTCACTTGTTTGAAACCAACTTCTGAGTTTCTGAACAGGATTCCGGGACAATATGACACTCAAACAGGACGCCAAACCCGGCAAACAAACAACATTCAAATAAATATCATGATCACACATGTGGCAGTTTAGAAACATACCAACACTTTAGAAGCCACGCTTACATTGGGAAATCTTATACCGCTTATGAGGGGATCATTTTTTTACTCTGCATTGTTTCTTTCATTAGAATAAATAATTAGCGTATTTGATAAAAATAGAATAATTATTATAACGTAAGAATTACATTTAACGAACGTATACTTGTAAAATGCATAATTTATATTGTTTGATAATGTTGCAATCATTCAGTCAAAAATAAAAGGGGAGATAATCTGGGTCCGTATATTGTTATAGCTTCAATCTAGTGCACTGCTAGACATCATCAGATAAACTTTGATGCGAGTGAGTGGATATCCGAATTGAATATGAAAATATAGCAATAATCAACGGACTGAATATAAATATATATGTACATGTTATAATGTGTCTGCCCGTGATTTTCGTTTCTATGGAAACCTAAATTGTTTCTGGCAAGGCTGTATATCGAAGACGAAATGTTTGAATATGCCCAAGAAATAAGAACTAAAAATTCCGTCAAAACTATTTTGATTTATGATGGCTGAATTTCTGGTATCGATTACGCATTTTACATAAATGCCTTATCCCAACAATCGGGAGTTGTCAAGTCAGTGTAGGCCCATCCGTCTTAGTACAGAAGCTTTGATTATATCACGGGGCCGCTCGTCACTTTGAGTGACATAAACATGACAATAATGATTTGTTTTATATTAGTACCGCCGGGATGATCTACAGACACGGCAAGACATTTTTAATTTTCAAAAATAAATGAATAAATAAAAAGGAATTATTAAAAAATCAATAAACTCATTACCAGATGAAGAAGATAAAGAATACAAGGTTCAACACCCCTCTGAATTTTTCAAAATGTTCCACTCTTTTACAAACGTATTTAATACTACTCAATCATAATTCAAAAGGTGTTTAATTGAGTTTCTAGATTATGCTCCTTGTTTACTCTTTAAGGTTATCCATCCATCATAAAATTTTAATGATGCTCATTTTATCCTAAAAAGACTAGACCGGGTGCGGGAGATCGTGGGTTCGACCCCGGCCGCGACATACCAAAGTCGTAAAAAATGGTACTGGTATAGCTTCCTTGCTTGGCGCTCAGCATATAAGGGTAGTTGCAGGACTGGTTGGCCCGGTGTCAGGATAATGTGACAGGGTGTGGTATCATGCCACATGTCTACGGCGTGAAACTGCAGTGTGGCAGCACTATATCTGTCTCAAGTAGACATCGTCTCCAAATGACTGAAACGTCGGTGTGACGTTAAACCCAACAAACAAACAAAATGACTAGACTATTTGAGTTTACCGTCGCTTCGACAGTATTTCAGTCATATAGCGACGTCCAGCTAATTACAGGTGGAGGAAGACCCCGAATGCACGGAGGCATCCGGGTAGAACCACCGACCTACCGCAAGCCAGCTCGAAGGCTTCCTCACATGAAAATCCGTATGACCTGCCGGGATTCGAACCCACGTGGTGAGGGGCTGAGTGAGTGTTAAAATCAGCGACTTTACCCTCTCAGCCACGAAGGTCCCTAAAAAGACGTTAGTGCAGATGCAAGCATCCATTGACACTTGGAGTCCTTTGCTCAAAGTCTTTAAAAGCTTGCATTTACTATTACATTTCCATGCGCACTGTATGGACCATGATCACACTTTAATGATGGATGAATTACCTTAATGCAAACAAGAAATATTTAAAAAAAAAAAAGATGTTCGGCGAAAGAAAAAAAAAGATTTGAAAGTAAAAGTAAAAGTGTTACAATATGTTTAATGTAATAATGCATGTTTTAAATGGTTTATGATTTTAAAACATTGCTAGAAAACGTATTTGTCGCTAAAAAGAAATGCAATATACTAAGCTAACTTATAGCGAGTTTTTGTGACTTGGAGAGGCGAGTCCACTATCAAGTTAGCTACATTTTCTAAAGACTCACAAGTGTTTACTTTTTCAAAAGGGTGGTTTTTAGTTTGGAATGTTAAAATAGGTAGATGAAATTGTTATAAGCGAATTGACAATCATGCAGAAAGATATGCAGCCTGAAACTTCCATTTTATGATGTGCTTTTCCGAACCCTTCGGTTGTTAACCAGGTTTAGTTTGGTTTAAGAAGTAGGTCAAAACCCATTTCATACAACTTAACGCCGAAAAATGGTGTTGCCGTCTCATCAGTCGAATTGATCTCATGTTTTCAAAAGTGAAATTTGTGTTTACAGTTCACCAAACAATGTCTTATATTTGAGTGCGGTTCAATATGTTAAAATATAGCTCTATTTTGAGGTTTCATAAAAGTTTAGAAACTTTTCAGAAATGCTGAAACTTTCATTTTTGGAAGCGTACTTATCTATATGTGAGAGCGTGTTTATGCATACAAATGACGGGCCTTCTTTATGCGTCTAAGATAGTATGACCTTTATTTTCTATAACCTGATCTGAGTGAGAAATATACTGATGTCTCGTTCAAATTCTTCTTTTTTTCAATATGATGTACGGATTAATCGTGCCCTGTTGTTGTTCTGGAATGTACCGATAAATGGCTTTTCATAATGCCCTCTTGCTCTATAATATAGATGATCTTTGTGACTCAATGGGCCGATTTAGATAATTTAACATTTAAACTCTTTCGACTGAGAAATATCTACGACTTAATTATAATTTGTTCGCCTTTCTAACTACTTATTGCTAGATGAAATTCGATAAGTGTCTGTTTTTGGCCCAGTAATGGGTTTATACCATCGGATAGTCATTCAATTCAACTTATTTTGATATCAAATTACTATCGATTGAAATGTTGTTATCAAATGTTTTGGGAAAGCAACTTGGAACATAACCATATATACGAATTAGACATTGAATAGGTCATGCATGCAACAACAGTGAACGCACGTGTACATGTCATTACGTCATGACGCATGTATATATCGTCTTCCTAATGGCATATGTTGATCTTTGTTTATGAATTTGTTTGGCAAAATGAACATGCGCTGCAGGCAAACTGAGCTTTAAGGCGAGTCGTTGTACTATTTTGGAAGCTAATGACGGTTTTTGCTAGGCTTCCAGCATCTCTTGGCGCCGTCTGGGGCCTGGCGGGGTCCCGGCTTCAGAACGTTCCTTGTTAGCCAGCCAACATACACACAGACCCTCCAGCCTCGGCTGTAAAACTTATCACGAATGTGAGATATGAATCCATACTTTCCTTTACTTTTTTCTTCAAGGTCACGACGAAAATGTCAGTTCATGTCTGTGTCTCGTTTCATGTAACTCTAAGAATTTTCATTTTACTACTTTCGCCAAAAACATATAAGTAAAAAAACAAGTTTTTGACTGTTTTTTTTTTCATGATCAAAGTGTATTTTTCTTCTAAACACCTGCGTTTATCTTTACTTAGATGATCTAAACGTACGTTAAAAATGGTGTTTATAAACTCAAACTCTGGTTTGTAGCGTGTTCCTTGAGGCAGTATCTAAACATTACCGAAACCATAGTTGTCAGAAAGGTGGAAAAGGCAGGTTTCGTGCAATTTAATAAAATAATAATGAAACGGAAGAAATGATTACTTATTTACGTAACGAATTTTGAATGTTATGTTTCATTTTCCTATCCGTCTACAACAACAATATTTTGCTGATTTATATAAGCAAAGAACGATAACTCTATAATACTTCTTCTGTTGTATCTAGGGTTTCCTTATGTTTAGTTATTAATATTCCGCATCTACGTTTAGCTTTTTTTTCCATATCCGAGCGTAAAATTGGAGGAAAGTCGAGGGTAGCTGCTATTTGGACGTGGCTACTACCATTAATGGCCTGTGTCTGCCCCTTCATATGCACAAATTAAACATCCATACTTTATGAGTTACCTTAACGACGATGTATACCACACACGACGTCAGAGTTATTCAAGTGTTCCCCTCCACCCTGCATTCCAGCAAACCTGCAACAACACGTCAGACTATCATTCAGATATGTGTTTTGTTTTGATAAGTTCTGTGGATTATATATCGGGTCCGTAAGCAAGTTAATGACTAAATGCAATAAACGCACGTATATTTCAAAGCCATGTTTATTTCTTTCTCGTAAATAAAAGACAGTAATATTGCGTAGGAATTATTTATGACTGTTATCAATCAAACAATGTACGTACAGTTCGGAATTTCAAGAGCACATACAGTCAGTATGTTTCTGGAAAATCTTATCAAAAGGTATGTTTCAGTTATCATTTATGCAATATCAATGTGAAATATTATATTCCATAATTTAGTTTCATCTGAAATAGGAGAGTGGTTATAAAATAGAAAGAGAGGGGCAAATTATATACGCTTGGCAATTTCACAATCTCTGATTTTAAATACTTAAAAATCAGTAATTTTATTGACCTGCGTTAAATGCGTCTCAAAATTATATGGCTACATATATTCCTAAAAGAACGATTTTAATGGTCAATGCTGATATTCATCATGGGGTATAAAACTGATCTAGGAAATCAACGAAGATGGAAATAAATGAATATGCACACAAACATTTTGACAATATTCTTGACCTTCGTTGAATCAACTACGGCCTGCATTATTTATGCAATATTAAATATTTGGTACAGAATTACCGTTTCACGCATCTGAAATACTTATTCAGAATTTATCTGCATCTCATAACTACTTGACAGAAAGTATTATTAGTACGGACTTCGTTCTCATTGGTTAAATTCGGATGGCCAATGATGATAACGGATACCTGAGCACCAGAGTCAGGCCACATGTCCGGATAACCAAATGTCCTGTCACGGGTATTCGTAAGGACCTAGGATCGAACTCACTGTGACTTTGATGAACATCCAGAGTGATAACAAAATGTTTCTGAAGAGTCTATCGTCTTGTTTTCAGGATGTATGGTGTTCAATGTACAAAGAGCCAATCACGATTCAACTCAGCTTTTAAATGGGTTACTCTTAACATATAGCAAAAGGAAAGTTGCCCTTTAGTCCAAATTGTTGCAAAACGGGGGTCAAATGTATGAAACAATGGTCAGGACTGCCACAAAATACGCCCATCACAGTATGGGGACTCTCAGAAATAGCTCAGAGAAACAAGCTATTGTCTCCTAAATCCCATTAGTTAATGAATGTTACTTATTAAAACAATCATGTTGAAACATTTCCATTAATTTGAAGGAAAGTGTCTCTTTTGACTTATTCAAGTGTTCAAGGGCCATAACTTCTAAGTCATTCACGCGATAATGCTGAATATCGAACTCATCCGCGATATTATGGCCATGCACATGTGTGGAAAGTTTGAAAAGGATTGGTCTAACGGTATTGAAGTTAGAGCCCGGACAATAACAATTTCAAGTATTTTGTGTACGTCAAGGGCCATAATTTCTAAGTCATTCACGCGATAATGCTGAATATTGAACTCATCCGCGATATTATGGCCATGCACATGTGTGAAAACTTTGAAAAGAAATGGGCAAACTGTATTGAAGTTAGAGCCCGGACAATCACAATTTCAAGTATTTTGTGTACGTCAAGGGCCATAACTTTTAAGTCTTTCACGCGATAATGCTGGATATCGAACTCATCCGCGATATTATGGCCATGCACATGTGTAAAAAGTTTGAAAAGGATTGGACTAACGGTATTGAAGTTAGAGTCCGGACAATCACAATTTCAAGTATTTTGTGTACGTCAAGGGCCATAACTTCTAAGTCATTCACGCGATATTGCTGGATATCGAACTCATCCGAGATATTATGGCCATGTACATGTGTGGAAAGTTTGAAAAGGATTGGGCAAACGGTATTGAAGTTAGAGCCCGGACAACAAATGTTCCACGCCCGCCCGTCCGCCCGCCGTGAGTGTTCACATAATACGCCCCATCTTAAGATGGGCGTATAAAAACGGCAGTTGTTTAAGCTGGCCACGTGTTCACGAAAATAAAAATGGGACTTAAGTATGATACTCAAATTTGAGCCTGAGACCATACTTAAGTATTTTCGAGAATAGGTGGTCTTGCCTCTACAGACGGGTTATATGCTGACAATAGATTGCTGTAATTCAGATTCAACTTTTGTTTTCATAGATTCAGTATGCTTAATTGCAGGAGAAGTTCAGGTAATCTATCCATCCTTGAATTACAATCATTACTCTTCAAATGCCTGAAAAGACGTCAGTGCAGATGCAAGCATCCATTGACTTGAAATTATAGACTCACAATTCAATGGTGGATGTATGAACGTAAATGACACTGATCATATCTCTATCAAAGCGCTGGGATACAGCGAAGCGGCCAGACAACAGGTGGTAAAGGATATTAAATACGTGTATTAAAATACATATTGCTTATGAAATTATGACATACAGGATAAGACTTACAAAATAGTGAGTGCGTTCACATACAGACGACATTGATCTCTTAACCAGTATGAACTATTTTTGACCCCACAACTACTCCTGCGGAGTAATATATCAATGTTAAAAATGATACGCCAAGACTTCGGTGACTGGTTTTAGTTTTGGATATTAAAACCTGTTTCACGCATGCGCTTCGCAGTCAAACAGGTCCGGATTTCTGCTATTAAATTGACATGACGAAAAAAGAGGATTCATTAGTTTTTTCTTTGTCACTAGACATCGTCTTTGATAATTGGTTTCTGCGATGATAATCATTGAATGAGCCTTTGTCAGATACTAATTAGCGATGGGGTGACACTATCATCAACAGAGTGAGTGCGTTCACAAACAAGCGGTATTGTTCTCTTAACCAGTATCTGTGTTTGACATATCGTGCATTTGCTTATATTTCGAGCAATTAACATGACTTAATGTTTAGCAGATTGGAGGAAAAACACGCGCTCTAATATCATTTAATTTGCAGAATTACTGTACATACGATTATTGTATCATTCTTGGTAATTTTGAAAGCATATCCGGGTCTTTCTCTGGTACTATACCAATTTTTCCGGTGAGTTTTTACTACGAGAAGAGGGCATAATAGAAGACAGTGAAATATAGATTGGTTACCATAAATGAAACAACAAAAAATTGAACATGCACGTCTTTACTGACATTTTAATATACTACATGAAATTGAAGTAGCAAGTGAGTTGTCAAACTAAATATAAATTCAATCAGTATATTATGTAAGCAAATATCCAATGCACAGTATTTTATATTGCAAAAGAAAAACGTAACCTTAAAGTTCTAAAATTGAAATTGAAATCCGTAAAATAGAGGCAAATGCATGTGTTAACTCACTTCAAGTGGCATAACTTGGCAATACACTGAAATGAAATGATATTGTTGGAATTTTGTTGCTAGCATTATAGTACACGTAGCTCAGTGACCACGAGTGGGAGCTCTGGAGCATCATGGTTTACTTAGGTCCTCAAAAAGATATTAAAAATTCTCAAAGATATTGGAAGTCGTACTCAAACTCGTACTTAGTTATGACTATCATGCTCTTGTAAGTCTGATCAATAAGTGGTGTTTGCAATCACCTCTTAACACATTCTGAGAAAAGGGAAATGACATCTTCAAAATAACTGAGGGGTGAGTGCGGAACTAGGCTAAGTGCATATATACATATATGCAATTAGCCTAGTTTCGCTCTTACCCTTTGATTAATATGCTTGGAAAAGTGTTTAAGAACACTCCGTCATACTAACATTTATTTTGAGTGAAATTTTATCATACATCGCTCATATATCATACTCAGACTCAAGCTGGCAGATATTTTAATATATGCCTAAGATCGTAGTACTAGGTATATATCAAGAGCCCATACATTTTTCATGTGAGGAAGCCTTTTCAAGCTGACGCATGGCTAGTCAATGAATCTACAAGACTGATGTTTTTGCACGCGGTTTCTTTCCCCACTTGGCGTTAACATATGATTATCAAAGCGCAAATAGCGCTGAGAGAACAGGGTTTTGAATATTATGATGTCACATTTCTTTGGTTTATCAAAGAAAATTCAATAAGTGAGGATCAAATTTTCAAACGATGTCAATGAACCCATTGTTATAAACCCGCTTTAACCGGTCATTAAAAGAAGATGATCACATCATTTGTCTCAATGGAATGCTAACAATAATAATATTGGCACTCTTACTCTCCCCATTTCTCTTGTCTACAATTTATAAGATTATATGAATATGTGGAAGCAAATCTGAAACAACTAACATTCTGTTTCTTTCTTTTGTTTCTTTTTCTTTTTTTCTATCATATTTGTTTCATATGATTTTATATAAAAATGTTCTTAATATAGGTAAATTAATGATTTAATAATAATAA
>JAIFHC010000662.1:0-50000 GCA_021229015.1 Solen grandis | reverse complement strand
AGAAAAAAATGAAATCTTTTCGAAATGTCACAACGAGCCAAAACAATTGTTCCAGCGGTAATTTAGTTATGCGCAACCAAAATGCGCACAAGGGAGATAATCGACTCTCCTAATAGGAGGTTGTTGCACAGAAAATCAAAACACAAATCAGTAAATCCAAACTGCAAAATGTCACACATTTTTCTTCTTCGCGGCAAGTTTGCAAAGAAATCGACCGTTAAAAGAACGAAGAGAGTTAATGTTGGATGTCAGTCGGTTTTACCTGATTGCCTCCGTGGATTCGGGGTCTTCCTCCACCTGTAATTAGCTGGACGTCGCTATATAACAGAAATACTGTCGCAGCGACGGTAAATTCAAATAGTCAAGTCAAGTCAAGTAAAGTCATATTTTTAATATTTCTGTGTAAAGCACATTTTTAAAATCCACTGTATGCAATAATGATATATCAAGCTTAATTATCATTTTATTATCTGAATGTACCGAAGTAGTTTATAGTTTGAAACCAAAGAATGTGTATTTTTAAAGCAGCACACATCCAAATTTATGTTTTATTTATGAAATTTTATAAAGTGGTTCTACATATTAAAAATTCTTCATAGAAATAATTAATAAATAAATATCATGGTTTAAGTTTGCATATGGCATTTCTACAGATATTAATTATAATGTGTCAAAATTTGCAAAAATTGACATTTTTTCCAATTGTCACGCGTTGAGCTTTAAAAACAAGGTCAAGGACACAGAGAGCATCTCATTTTGTGATCCTTTGGTATTTATAGATCTAGTACATCTTTTTAAAAATGATTTTTCACTATTATTGATAAAATACTGTAAATAAAAAAAAAAACAATACCAGTTACATTATGATGGTTACTGATAATGAAAACTTTTTTGAATATATTATCAAATGTCGTGGTTCACATAATGTAATTTTGTGAAGAAACTAACTCGGTGACCCATTGTTTTTTACATATGTATGTCTTCAGTAGATATTATTCTATGATATATATAAATTTGGGAAATTTCTATGGAACAGTTTTTTTGTAATTGAAGATTTAGTGTGAAAAGTTGTATTTTGTTGAAATTGTGGGACTATTTTTCACACTAGCCCGCCACTATAAAATGTAGTTTTGATTCTAGATACCATCACAGACACTGTATAAGCATTTATATCAATGAAATAAATATCATATTAAATTTTATAGGTGAAAAAAAATGCCCTCAGTAATGTTTTGTCTTTTTATGCACTGTATTTGATGCTGAATCAGTTCCAGAAATGACATCTACACCTATCTATGAAATTGAGCTATATCTCAAAAACGAGTTCGGTGACTCCTTTTTTTCTTTGCATTTTTGAATTTCTCAAACTTATTTCTACAAAATATAAAAAAAAATGAAAAAAGTCTATGGGAGGGAAGAAAATCCCGAAATCGTCTTTTTGCAGCCTACGGCGAAATAAAAAAAAAATAGGGCTTTGACACCAGAAGGATTGTAATGGGCGGAAAAAAACTTCTCAACAGCTCAATCTGGCCCTCGTCCACAAGATGCTAGTCTATACCAAACCCTCCCTTTAAAGGTCAACTTAAAACATAGCCATATATTGCCCCAATAATGATTGTCTGTACATATGCCATTTTGTATTTCAAATAAGTGCTAAAACATCTACATGCATTAGGAATGAACACCGCATTAATTGTTCATCGTCTTATCGTCTATTATTATTGTTCAATGTCCTCTAGACTCTATACGCTTTGAGTGTATTTCATACCATAAAGAACAAGTCATCACAATGATGTAGCCAGTGCTTAAATGTAAATACACCCGGTCTCCAAATCATTCCATCACATCACTGATTTGTGAACTATGCACCACGGCAGTGCATAATTAAATGTTCTTAATACACTATAATTTTTGTAGCCAGTCATTATATATAGCCAATTTCTTTCTAAGAGACATGCTGGCACATAATGCGAGTAACACTTCAGGAAATAAGTCTCATTTTGTGTTCAATGACATTTAGTGTATATCGATTTCATGAGCTATTCATATTTTTTCCAAATAATAAGAACTACCTACAGATGTATTACTTGCATATATAAAATTGCAACCTAATGTAAATTGATTGCAGTGTTATATCTACGCAAATAGACGTCCCAAATGATCATGGAAAATTGCATCCTGCGGGATATTATGACATGCTAAATGTCGAAAATATAGCTATATTCATTACACATTTGATCACATACCGAAAGTTTGACCTTAAACAAATTACATCCAGGTTAAATATGTATAATTTTATTACTGAAACCTTAGATTTACAAAAGAGTCAATTCATGTCGATATTCATTTGACAGTGATGTATGGTAATACGAAATCCCGATATCATATCAGTTAAATTTGCTCTAGTGTTTAGTTCTTCCGTTTCCATAACGTACCGGATGTTAGTCTTTGTATACTGCAGGTTGTAAATTGTGTGTATGTTTTAATACATGTATTTATTATTCAATTTCATCAATATAATATTGCATTAATATTTTATCAGCTTTATATAATTCTGAGCAGTTCTGTTATGCATGCATGCATTCATATTTGATGAATATCCATTTTTATTAAACTCACAGTATATACTTTTTCTTAGGTATAATCAAAAAGAACAAGACACAGTCTGACATGTTCCTTTTCAAAATGCACGTGTCACTATTTTATTTTTCTTCTTCTTATTTTCCAAAAAAAAAAAAAGAAAGTTTAAAGAATACATTCAAATAACATGACTCAAACTGGTGTAATGCTGAACATTTGAAAAAATATTTTAGAATATGCATAAGGTTACACAAATCATTCTTAGTTAAGATTCAAATTGGGTTAGGCCATTGGCAAATCGCCGATAAAAATCACAAATGGCCGAAATTGTTCATAGAAATTATGATGAATCTCTAAAGAATAATTAATGTCATCAACTTATATATACGCATCAATGGATAGTATATGTGACTGATTAAATATTTTTTCTAAGAGTCGTATGCTATGTTTAAATGCGCACGGACGTAAAAGAAAGCACATTACGCTGAATATCTGTTCTATTCTGAGGGAACGTTACAACATTATGGAAGAAAATAAACGCTATTAAAATGTCGTAAAAATTTGATATAGCAAAAAAAGGGGTAAACCAAACGATCATTCAGTAAAATAAATTCAATTTGTATGATTAGAAAGCCTTTAATTTCTTTTTTTATTACGATTTAATCCGAGGTAGCAAATCAGTTGTGATAATTTTATTTCGTACAAGTAATTATGTTGATTAGTCTATAATTATGCATCAAGATGATTACAAAACAGGCATTCTGTCCAAGTCCATGGAAGTCCAGACTTCCGAGATTTTTGGCTTAGTGCAAGCCCTGGAGTGAAGCCGTTTTCGCACCGGACAAAATCGTACCAGATAATAATCCGTATAAAAATATATTGAAAATTTATTAAAAGTAATTAATTGAAAATAATTTCGGTTCCTAAACAAATCCAATACCACATTTCCAATAACAGTTTACAGTTTAGCAAATTGGCAAAAGATGCCTTTGGCCATTTCGAATATATTTTTTCTTACATATGGCCAAGACAAGGCGCAAACAGTATTATATAAATTTACAATTATTACAAACAGAATTGGACATTCATACAGATATATGAGATAGGTACAGACTAGATAATAGGTTGTTTTTTTTTAGTTATTAAAATTATTGTAAAAACAAAAAGAAATCAAGAAGCAGCGATAAATGTCATTTTTCCTATCTTAATTTCAAAGCATCAGAAAAAATCCTTGCTACGCTATAAATAGTTAAAATTTTGCGACTTGAATATAACAGTTACTATTTCCATTCTATTTGATTTTGTTTTCATTTCAAATAATTTATAACAATCATCTTAAAATCTCATCTTCATATATTTTCCACACCCATCAACACTATACTATTAGTTCATCTAAACATGCCGAATAATTTTTAAAGACATTCCTTGTTTTCCGTGAAAACATAAACGCCAGGAACTTATTTTATTAAATAATTGGGGATATTGGTTATGTTGGGGCCACAAATTCAAATTTTAATTAACGTGTAAAGCTTTACTTATGCTGTTTGTACTAAAGTTAGGGATCTTGTAGCTTTTTGGTCCTCTGTTAGAATTAATATGACTGCTGATACAGTTACATTTACCATCACAACGTACTTGTATGATTCTGATGCCCTCTAGGTTTATGGTCTTGTAGGTCTTTTATACAACAAACTCAATATTGAATACTACACAATCTTTTCAGTGGTGTGTCCTCATCACAAACTGGTATTTTGAACTGCAAATGATGTTCATCTGAAACAAAAGTTGATGTTGCTTGGGGTGACAAGAAAACAACAACGCGTCTAAAAATAATGAACAAAGACAACGGATGTCTCGCCAGTAAAAGTAGCAGCTGCATGATGTGCTCATTGTAACCTCTGGGTAAAACAAACTGAACAACATTTTAGGTACACTAAAGGAATAACCTTAAGTTGATGGCCCTCCAACATTTATTGGAGTCTAAGGAGCTGAATTTCCTAATAAATCTTTCATGCAGTGATTTTATTTTGATACTGTCTGTAAATTTGGGTATTAAATCCCAAATTAGCACTGTTGTTTGTTTTTGAAATGCAGTCTTTATTGTTTTCTACTCTTTCATTCAGGTCATATGCGTGCAGTGTGTGTCAGTCTGACAGGGCAATCATCGAGTCATAAGATGTCTACACTTCTATTACGTATACGCTTTCAGCTGTAATATTAATAGCTAATGTTACGGCAAAGGTGATGAAATGGCGCAACCAAGAAAAGCAAGAAACAAACTAGTTAAACAAATATAGTTTTATGATTAACAAGGTACAAATAACAATATGAATATTACAGCATAAAGCGTCTTATAATTATTATAACATTATACTTATTTTGATCCTTGTCGAATTAATAAAATTAACATTTAACATGACAAGTCCAAAAAAAGTATGTCCTTCTTCCATCCATCTGAATAGTTATAATCAAAATATAAATTTCATGTTAATCCAACACTGTTGAATGACCCACACTTGATGATTTAATACAATCAAATCTGAAAAATCCTCTCAAACTCCCTTTCATTATATATAATGCAGCAAACCACCATACTATACTCCAAAAAAGAATGTTCTAAAGAGTTTACATGTTACATAATACTTCTAGAATTTTCCATAGAAAGAAAGAAAATTCCATAAACAGATATACCAGTATGAAAGTTATTTTTAGAATAGGGATCTCCTTAAAAGGACACTCCAGAACAATACTAGTAAACAAGTTATTTCTATATACATAACTAGGTCAGGTGTACTATGTCACTTATATTACTAATATCTTATTTATTTGAATAAAAATGAATACCAATTATGTTGTATAAATTGTTTGGCCATACGTTTAAAAACACTTTGTAAGACTATTTAAACGTTTGCATTGTATATACATGTAATAATTCACTGAAATGTTTGTATTTTCTATTTTGCTTTCCCTTGTATTTGGAATAGAAAGTTTCTTATACTGACATCGAACAATTATTTGAAAATGAACGCAGTAGGCACTTGCACTATCTTTCCACAGAGCTAGCTTTTGTGGCGATGTGGTAGAATACCAGACTTGCATACCAGGGGTTTCGAGTTTGATTCCAAATAGGGGGCAGTAGGGGATTTTACTTGGTTATAATTTGCGCCCAGCTTAGGCATATCTTACGAAAAATGAAGACGACAGCTCCTACTCTATCCGATTCATATGGATTACCTTCAAAGATCCATAATTACCAGTGTACGAACTTCATGTCGTTCTTAATGCCTGAACTCTGCGAACTTGTTGGAATTACCCAAACACATCACCCTGTCATGTTACGGGTAATGGTATATACGAACGTTTCAATCAAAGTGAGCTACGGATGAATATAACCATATGTCTTCTTTCTGACAGTTTCGGAGCAGTCACATAGCAAGGGTGCGTACGCAAGATCGTCTGGCTTTATCATATCGCAAGGTGCAAGAAAATTTAAGCTTTACGAGTTTGGTTGTTGTTGATGTTGCACAGCTTTGATGTCATACTTTGCATGATGTGTTGTTTTGTTTAATTTAGAAATGAAAGGAAATCTCATGGAGCCAGGATTAAAACGGAATCATGCGTTGTCTGTTATATTTATTCCCAAAGTGTCTTTGTATTTGTTTTAATGGACGGCTTAAAATAAGCATACTGTCCCCTTCTATTTTCTACTGTTTCGACCTTATAATCTAACCTGTCTATGCACAGGACTGAATACCAGGGACCTGTGGTCTATGATTGAATAAAAAGGAAGCAAATACAAATTAACAAACGCAAAATAATTAAACAACAAGAGTGTCACTGCTGCCACAATATACGCCGCCACAAAATATAAAGACCAAGAGGGTCCTTTTAATTTTTGCTTTTAACATTTCTGTAAGCATAAGCTCATAATGAAGTCTCTGAGACCAATTAATTTAGCTGAACAGAGATAGAACCCTAAAAAGGCTTCCAATATGAAAGTAGGTCAAATAGCAGTATCAATATGAATCCTTTTTTCTTTCTCCGCATAACTCTTGCAAAAATCACTTTACCAGGAAATCCCTGCTTTATGCACTTTTACCTGTTTAGAAACTTGAGTTGTGTTTTCAAGAGACCATGTTTAGAAAGACATAACTATTGATGAACATCAAAATCCCTGCTTTGTGCATATCTACCCAGTATAGTAATGACATTGCCCAAGTTTTGAAAAGATAGGTCAGAAACATACAAGGAATTGCATTCACAATCAGCTAAAGAGACTAAGTTTCAAGGGACAAAAATCTTTCAAAAAAATGATTAACCGGAAAATCGCCACTTCATGCACATCTGCCCATTATATTAATGTCACAGATCAAGTTTTGAAAAGATTCGTTCAGAAACGTAGGAGGAGTTGAGTTCACAAGGTTGCAATATCAATCAGCTACAGAGACTAAGTTTCAAGGGACATAAATCTGGTAAAAATTAATGGACCGGAAAATCGCAACTTCTGCACATTTAGACATTATAGTAATGACATTGACCAAGTTTTGAAAAGATCATTCAGAAACAAAGGAGGAGTTGCGTTCACAAGATATGGACGTACGGACGGACAGACGGAAAAGATGACTCCAATATACGACCGTCTCCGGCGGCGTATAAAAACGCCTCTAGATGAAATAAAACTCACGACCACTTGCAGGGAAAGATTCTGAGCGGGCGCTCTAAACGATTGCGCTAACTCTATTACCGTAAGCCACTGTTGCAAATAAGGCTATTTATAAGTAATTAACTGTATCTCAACAGCCTAGCACTAGACAGTTTGACAGTTCCCATTTAGCTACTTTACTTAATTAACTACACCAAACGTTCTTCATATTACATTTGCATATTAATTAGATAAAATAGATTTACGCATTACTTATCCCACACATCATGCAAAAATTAATCAACCATGTATAATAACAAACGCAGTACAAAAGACATGAAATGCGCTACAAGTAAAGCGATAAGTAGGTCACGGCCTACATGTATAAACATCATTAAAATACAAACATCTATTGACTAATAACTTATTAAACATGATCAATCTCACGCAAAACTATTTAAAACAAACACAAATCACGTATTTGATACCCCTTAACAATCACATAGAAAAATATTGGTCACTGAAAAATTATTACAATCACCGCTTTACATTCGACTGCAATACCATATGCGCAAACGGAAATGAAACCCCATTTTAATTGGACATATCAATTAATATATATACAGTACTTAATAACAGTAATGTATATACAGTACTGAATACCGTCCAGAAAAAGTAGTCCCGGCAGATCTATATCATCGCATTGTGGGATATGGGTTTTATCGCATTGACAGAACACAATAGAAAACATAGAAAATTACCCGTAAGTATTTCATTTCTTCATCGATGTTTATGGGACATGTGTCTGAGTCTGTCAGTCTAAGGAAAAATGTAAGCTTTCCACGGAATATTGCATTTCCGTCAGCAGCTGGGGCCTTTTTTCAAGCACTTCGTGAAACCTTAAGTTTTTTTTTTTTTTTTTTTTTTGTATGCGAGCGAACTACAGTTTCAATCTATTTTGCTCAAAGATTTCACGAAATGTTTGGAAAAACGGCTCGGCTGCTTATGGAGATCCTATATACCGTGGAAAAAATATGTTTTTCTCTTTAGACTGACACATGTCCTATAGAAATCGATGAAGAAATGAAATACTTTTTTCTATTTTCAAGCGGAGCCAACAGTTTTGTCTTGGTTTTGATGTCTTTTAGTGACGTCACAGTCACGTGGTATTGCTACACTGTTTATGGACAACATTACAATTATCTGTTACATTGAGGTAACACATTTAAAAGTATAAAATCGCCCAAAACCCATGTACTCAACATATTTTGAATGCACATCAGTGCAAGGTTAAGCATATCCGCCGCTACACTTAATTTGTTTATATAAACACGTATGTATTGTAATTTTGACAACTAAGTTAGATTCATTCCTTGATCTCCATCAGGTTGCTAGTCTGAAACCTCCCGAGAGAAAATCTGGCCATCAAATTTTACAATAAATTTAATACCCTTAATTAAGTCTCCTCTATTTCCGTAATTTGCATCTGCCGCAACACTCTCAAAGCTTCACCATGCAAATCATAGCCATACGTTTACAGACTTCCGTTTAGCTTTGGTTTAGAAATCTTCTTTTTAAAGGCAGTGACTAGAATCGGAGGATTGCCAGTGTCATAACTACGTTCAAGAAAAAACAACAACAAAAAATACATGGAAACATTCAAAGAAGTAACTTAAAATACAAGAAAATTTTGACGCAACTGTCAATGATTCGGGCCGTAGAACTATTGTGCTGACGTGATTCTTTGTCATTGCAGGGCTATGATTTACATTTCGTTTCGATGCCATTCCTTTACTTGCTAATATAATAGGAATCAGTATGTAAAAAGACTAAATTTTAAGATGATCCCTGTAAATGGCATTCGTACCTATTGATTTTCGTATAGGCTGATGAAGGTGATTTCAGCATATTTACAATAAAACTAAATCGAATATCTGATTTTCTAGAAAGTAACTAATAATACAAAAAGTTCAAATAATAAGATGGTGTAATCTGTTTTACAACCTGTGTTCCCGAAGTCAAACGTTATTATTATTAATAGCAGAAAAAGTGTAAGTACGAACACGGAAAGTACTTATATACATGATTTTGTGTAGATAAAACATGAAAAGTTAAACTAAATTTTGAATATTGGTAAATATAATGACACCTGTTATACTCATTATCATAGACAATTTCAAGAGAAGACGAGTGATACACTTATATCTATATATATGACTTGATTAGACTTGACTATTTGAGTTTACCGTCGCTTCGATAGTATTTCAGTCATATAGCGACGTCCAGCTAATTACAGGTGGAGGAAGACCCTGAATGCAAGGAGGCATTCGGGTAGAACCGCCGACCTACCGCAAGCCAGCTGGAAGGCTTCCTCACATGAAAATCCGAATTACCCTGCCGGGATCCGAACCAACGCGGTGAGGGGCTGTTTGAATGATAAAGTCAGTGACTTTACCCTCTCGGCCACTCTCTACATATATTTATATTTCATTTACAATATTACAGCATGTAAAGACAGTCACGGAGAAATGCATAACATTGTTCACCAATTAAAAACCATATCAGGAATCGTGACTTTGTTCTTGTCATTGATGATGGCACATGCAGTACGAGCGTGACATGAACTTTCCGATTATCTACTTAATTTCCTCTCCATTAATACTCTTAACGCTATCTCAGAATAAATCGTTTCACCACCGCTTATTCCAATAACTGAGATAAAACAGTGTGCACTTAATTGTAATAGCATGTGTCTTGTGTCTTGTTAGAAAAATAAACTAGCCCGACGTCTATTTAAGATTAAATTACCAATAATATGGTTAATTGAATGCTATGGGCAATTCGACAGTGATAACAAAAACAACAACTGAAGATTACCTATATCTCCTCTTCACCTACTTGATTTAACAATGGTACACGTATAGTGAGTGGATATTCTGAAGTAAGTTGTATGCCGTAAAAATGGACCATTAGAAGAGGAGAAGTATAAATCTTTCACCACTAACAAGCATGTAATCATTAACAATACGAACTATGTCGTGACTGCTCCTCGTGAACCTTTTACTGAACATTTTTTTGTTGTTGTTGTTGTTGTTGTTGTTGTTATTTCTTTTTTTTTTCTTTTTTTTTGTCTGGTTGTTGTTTTCTCTGTACGCTTTGAAATCTTAAACAACAAAGAACTGGAAGCTAATCCAATGATGCAAATATATCAGGATTTGTTTGTGCCTTTCCACGCCATACATCACTGTCAAATAAATGACATTGTATATCAGTTTATATTGACACTTGTATAACTTCTGTACTTCTGGTTTCAGTAAAGAAACAATACCCAATCTCAGACTGGCTGAATTTCATTTACTTTTTCATTCAAAATGTATGCGAGTAATCAAAATTACATTGTCGATAGCCTATTAGATGTGAGTTTGTTTTCGAGACAACACATGTCAAACTGTCCCATAGGATACAAATCCTAATGCCGATTTTCTGATGTTCACTTGGGACAAAGACGGAGATAAATCACTGCCAGTCATTTACGCTTGAAAACAACGTGGTATCTTTGTTGTTACTCTTCTGTAAGTGGATCTCATTATATCGAAGCTTTGTGAATATACACATTAATTTTATAATGTATAGAGCTTTAAAAAATAATAATTCACTTAAAAATCGCCACTACTTTGTATCATAATATGCCAGTGATCAAATATATATAAGGATTACAAAACAAATGCTGAAGGTGTATGAATTAAATTCATTGTATAAAAAGTAAGAACGGCCATATAGTTCAAATTGAACAATCACAATACATTTCAAATACCGAAAGACCATAACAATTAGAAGTGCATTCTTTTTATTTATTTTTAAGTCATTCAGTTTCACCAAATGGCATATGTACAGCCAAGCAATGTTACTGTGAATCTTGGATATGTACTGAATTGACCATTGGTGGGAGATGGATGGACAGATGTACAGGACAAACCGAGATATTCATTGACTGTTGACTACCTCCGTACAGCATAATACAAATATTACCGTCTCCGGTGACCGAGTGGTTAGAGCGTCCGCCTCGGCAGCGGGAGGTTGTGGGTTCGATCCCCGGCCGCGACATACCAAAGTCGTAAAAAATGGTACTGTTATAGCTCCCTTGTTTGGCTCTCAGCATATAAGGATAGTTGCAGGACTGGTTGGCCCGGTGTCAGGATAATGTGACGGGGTGTGGTATCATGCCACATGTCTACGACGTGATACTGCAGTGTGGCAGCACTGTATCTGTCTCCTGTAGACATCGTCTCCAAATGACTGAAATACTGTCGTTGAGACGTTAAACCCAACAAACAAACAAACAAATTTTACCAAAATCGTACATAGCCGCTTCCAGAAGAACTATAAGAGATGATGTTGAAGTTTTTAACAAGTGATGTGTTGGTATATGATGGTCGAACAAAGTAACCTATGGAAACATAGAGTGAAATATTTGTTTTGTATTATGATGTTAACCATTCCTAAAAAGAAATACATTATTATATTGAACTGAGTCCATACATTACTGATAGTAAGTTTTGAAAATCCATTTAGGAAACAGGTCATACTAATCTGTAATACAATTAAGTAAAAAAAAATAAATGAAGAGAACCCACTAGTCGTATTGTATTTAATTAGATGTATCAATAAAATAAGTGCATGACTAGCCCTTTGGCAATCTGATGACATGCGGATATCACACAGGATGATATCAATTCCATTGTAACAATACTGGGGACCATTTACACTATCAGGATCGTATAAAACTGCCCAAATAGACAAGTTCATTTCTTAAAATAAAAGTTAATCAGGTCATGCAAATTATGCCATGTAAATGAATATTTAGGGAAAAGACGGATGATGGAATGTATTTAAGGCTAAGTATTACATGACTCTTAGAATTTATGATAGAATGTAACAATATGTTAAAACCCACAAATTCTGCGTCCCTGACATGGCATTCAACTTTTAAGATCAGGGACGCTCCTTCGAAAAAGAAACTACATTCTTTTTAAGAAGTGCTTTCTGAAAACAGCAGTAAATGAACCACGTGCAGTAGGAATTAACTTCAAGAATAACTGTAAAAGACGGAATCGTGAACAACTATAACTTGTATTAACGTTTCTGAGAAAGAATATTTACCGTTTCTTTTATAAACAACACTAAAGTTCAGTCAGAAATTAACTTCTGATGTTCAAGGTATCAAAAGATCACATGTGTTGAAGTGAAGTTTAGGTGGCCTTAATTAAGAATTAACTGCAACTTAATTCGTATAGCGCCATGAAATTCCCGTCGCGCCTGTTAGCCCTTTACCGGTTTATCTCACATTTTCTCGCTGTGTTGTGAATGACTCGGAGCTGCTTTTCAGTCACGTGTAATTCAGCCACACGCAGATGATTTGACTTGACTAGTCTTGACTATTTGAGTTTACCGTCGCTTCGACAGTATTTCAGTCATATAGCGACGTCCAGCTAATTACAGGTGGAGGAAGACCACGGAGGCATCCGGGTAAAACCACCGACCTACCGCAAGCCAGCAGGAAGGCTTCCTCACATGAAAATCCGAATGACCCTGCCGGGATTCGAACCCACGCGGTGAGGGGCTGAGTGATTGTTAAAGTCAGTGACTTTTCCCTCTCAGCCACGGAGACCCCGCAGATGAAATTAAAACGATACAACGTGTACGATAACAAGGCGTATATATATTAGTTAAAATACAAAGAAAATCATCGGTACCAATAATTCATATATAAATAAATAGAAAAATAATCACTTCATGTATTGAAATGTTTCTTTGACCATGACTTCTTTTCAGTCTTGTATTCATATACATGTATTGCGAACATGTTTTCAAGGTATCGATTAACTGCAAGAATTATATTTTCTCATTTATGACATGACCATCTAAAATATTGTCAGCTGTAAGCATGAAATTACTATTTATTATTATTTTAAAAAAATTCAAGATCAGATTGCCTAAATCAAACGATTTTACGAGGTTTCTGGATTTAGATATTTTGTCGATAGAACGAATCTACTTTAAATATCTAAATAGCAATTTAATTTCTTCGACGTTGAAGTTTTTTCTTTTTTTGGTATTTTTTTACATACTCGTATATAAACAAATATCAAATGTGACATTTTAGTTTCCTATATTTTTACATGCACAGTTTTTTCTTTAGAAAGACGAAAAGGTATTGTTATATTTTATTTTTGTAACCACATACACTGCCTAACAATAGTTAACATTTTTCTAGTTCTCATTTAAAACCTCCATGTAATCATATGCTCCAAATTTGCTTAATCATAATGATTGTGTTTGGTTAAATGATTATATCAGATGTCAGAGTGTGCAATAGCATTTGATTTATGTTATTATATAACATATTGTGAAATATTGTGTTCTATCAGTGAGATAAAACCCATATTACTCTCAGTGTGAGCGATATAGATCTGCCGAAAATATTTTTTCTTCAATTTTAAGTGGCGTGTATTTGAATATGTAACATGCGAGTATTTTACTGGTTTCCTCTTTTTGTTTTCGTAAAATGGTATAAACCATTCATATAGATTAAAAATACGGAAGCGTATTAGTGCCACATTGACACTTATTATTTTTTTATTTTTGACACTTTAATCTGTAAAATTTACAGTTTAAACTGTAAAATTCAACTTTTTTCTGTAAAATTTACATATTAATCTTAAAATTTACACTTTTTTCTGTAAATTTTACAGTTTAATCTATAAATTTTACAAAATAAAACTGTAAACTTCATACTTTTTTTCTGTAAAATTTACACATTAATCTGTAAAATTCACACTTTTTTTTGTAAATTTTACACTTTAATCTGTATATTTTACGGTTTAAACTTCATTGTATTTTATTTGCGGTCGAGTTCTTTATCATCATCAGTTGTAAGGCTATGGACCGAGATTATTTAATTGGGGAGTATTTCAAACTGGGACTTAGATACAGTGAAATAATCAAATGTTTGGAAGAACTACATGGGTATAGCATAGGAATTCGTACACTCAAAAGGGTAACAAAAAATTGGGACTTTACCGCCGGAAATATAAGAGTGATATTCTACAGATAGCATTATTTATGCTTGAACAATGCCAAATGCACGGATACCGTTGGATGCACTTAAAGTGTCTTGAAAAGGGATACGTTGTTGACCAAGAAACAGTTCGCTGTTTGTTACATATAATAGATCTGAAGGTATTGAGTGGAGAAAAAAGAGAAGACTCAGAAGACGGGTATACTCTATAAAAGGTCCAAACTCAGTCTGGCATATCGACGGATATGATAAACTTTCAAGATATGGAATAAAAATCCACGGGTGTATTGATGGATTCTCACGCCAAATTATTTGGTTGAAAGCTGGTGTGTCTAATAAATATCCAAACATCGTAGCTCACTATTACATAGAGAGTATCAGGAAATATGGAGTATGTCCGAGGCGTGTAAGAGCTGACATGGGAACCGAAAACGTTCACGTTGAAACAATTCAAAAGTTTCTCCGAAGAAACCACGGAGATGAGCATGCCAGAGAAAGAAGCTTTTTGTACGGAAAAAGCATTAACAACCAAAGAATTGAAAGTTTGTGGGGAATGATCCGCCGTCAGGGACTTCAATTCTGGATGAATTTTTTTCAAGAACTTACGGAAGGTGGTTTCCATGACGGAGAATATTTAGACCAAGAAATATCTCGTTTTTATTTTCTGCAACTGGTACAGGTAACATTTCAATCAAGCCTTTGAAATTTGGAAACGTAAATATAAGTTTATTCTGTCTCTTTTGTAGGACACTTTAAATGACATAAGTTCTACCTGGAACCGTCACAGGATTAGGCGATACAGACAAGGAATAAGCAGATGCGGTCGACCATTTCTACTTCATCACATGCCAAGCGCATTTGATACCGTAGATTATGGCACTGAAATAAACGAACATGAAGTTGATATTTGTGAAAGTGAATTAGAGGCAATGCCACTTTCGCCATGCTCTAAATTAATAGATTTATGTGCGTGTATAATGGAAGAAAACAATATTGCAATACACAGGACCCAGAAAGCATGAAAACTTTGTACATTTTTCTCAGATAGGATATCAGAAGCAATTTATGACTGTAAAACGTAATTATTTATTGTGCTTGTGTACTATATATGTATAGATATAATTAAAAAACTCCTAAGTTTTCTGTTCGCCGTATATTGGGTACAGCTCTTTCTAATGATTTGTAATATAAAGCCAAACACGGTTAACACTATCACTTTTGTTATGAATCCACTCTCTCGAGAAGGAAATAATGAAAAGTTTATTGGATAGAACGAATTGTTTACAAGGAAGTGGTTTTAACTGGTATGTCCTTTAAACAGTGTTTTAATGAAATTAAATAGGGGGGAATATAAATGTTTTTCTGACATCCGATGTTAACAATGACGTAGAAATTATTTTATATATACTCGTATAGTTCTGTTTTTGACCAATATTACAAAGAAGAACTTCGAGTTCTTTTTTTGTATATTTAACAACGGTTCAGAGTTCACATGCGCAGGAATTTTACCACGACGGCGTATGCCCTAGTAGATAAATATATAAGCATATGAACGATGGACCATTGTTCAGTACATAAAAAACAAGAAGATCTTCTTTACTTTAATTAAAATTAATGTTGTCTTAGACCATTTACAAAGAACTTATGGAAAGACAGTATACTAAGTTCAAATTGTATAAGTATACAAACAATAAAAACTTTGTGTAAAAATAATGTGTCTTATATACATGTTATACAACGTTAGGAAACAGTTAAATTCTTAAGTGTTATTTGTTCTGATAGCCAAAGCTTCCTTTATAAATTGACATATTCGCCCTAATTTTTCACTAGATGTTGTCATAATCGATTTGAATGTATGTATAATTGACCAAGATATATTACCTAAACATTTAATTCTCATAATTCTATAATTACAACATAACATAAAATGATATTCGGATTCAATTACATCCACATTACAGCATCAGCTGCATTTACATAACTTGTTGTTTTTTTCTTTCAATTCCAAAAAATCTACCATTTTCTATTTCTAAATTATGAGAAGATAATCTTATACTAGCAAAATACCCGTAAATTATGTTTTTTTTTAATGTGTAACTTTGTTTTCAGTTTTGGCATAGTTCTTGAATAGAAACATTACAATCTTGTATATATTGATCCCTTAATCTGCATCTAATTGCTGGAAAATAATTAACATCTGCATTAAAATTGTGTTTAACATTTTAATACAAGATGATCAGTAATATAATTTATACGAGTATTCCAAAAATGGTTTCTAACATTTTTTATTTGATTGTTTTATTGGGATTAACGTCCCTCCGACAATATTTCAGTCATTTGGAGACGATGCCTACTTGAGACAGATATAGTGCTTCCACACTGCAGTATCACGCCGTAGACATGTGGCAAGATGCCACATCCAGTCACATTTTCCTGACACCTGGCCAACCATCCCTGGAACTACCTTTATATGCTGAGCGCCAAGCAAGGGAGCTATATCAGTACTATTTTTTACGACTTTGGTATGACGCGGCCGCGAACCTACGACCTCCCGATTCCGGGGCGGATGTTCTAACCACTTTGGCCACCATGGACGGTCAATAATATTTATACTCAAATCCATATACTTGATATACTAGGAAAAGTCCCACGAAATCGCGGGAATGTTTTTTACTGATAGGTATTTTGACACTCTCAAACAAGGATGATAAACTGTAATAGGCCATTAATCCGTGCTCATTTGATATACGTATTAACAGCATTATGCATATTTCCCGTATACGTAAAATTGATTCCTAAACAATTGAAATTGTCTACGAGGATAGCTTTTAAAAGAAAAGCGAGTAGACGGCTCGACTGATATTTTAGTGTCAAGATGAGAAGTGCATGCGGTTGGTGTATATTATTTGATTTTTTTTTCATTCATCATGGTTCTGTAAAATAATTATCATAATGCTATGATGCATGATAACATGAAAACTTGTCTCTAAAATAAATAAATGTAATGTTGATACAATATTTCAGCCAAATAGCGTTCCGAGTGCATAAAGACACTAAGGTAGAAACACGATACGATAACAAATTAAAACAATCAACACACAAAAATAGAAATTGATAAGAAAATTGACAATGTTCTGAGCAGGATTTGAACTGACGCCCTTACTTTTAACGCCTATGGAAAATCAAAAGTTTTGGAGATCTAATGCGTTACGAATTATTATTAAATAGGCCACGACATTCCGAGATTTTTTTCTGACTGACATTGCCGGTATTTCTCCTATAAATTATTTATTGTTAGTGTTGTGTAATGAAGATAATCATCCTCTTAACTTATTGGTGTGAAGAGAGAAAATATTTGACTTCGTCCGGACATGAAATGATGGAGAGGAGCAATTTATAAAAGAGACATATAGATCTACATCAATGGAGAGAATGCTGTGCTGAATGTAGACTAATGTAAAGTTGAACCAAAAACAGTGCGCGTGAAAGTAGGTAAAGTAAACATCACCAAAATTGTTCTTGGTCTAAACATTTTTCGCTGCTAGGATGCTTCAAAAATGGATCTTTATTGGTCTTTCTTTATTCACGGGATTAATGTGTCTAACGGAATTACTACACAGAAAGCAAAAACCATGTTCTTTTCTTTGTTTTCTTCGCAGTTTCTTATAGAAACATCCTACCATATATCCGGCCGCCCGAGGACGAGCCGGAACAATTTCTACTTTTTATTGTCAATAAAAACTCGTACATTTTTACTCTGTCTTTTCCTCCTTTCGAAAATATAAATGTTAGTTTTGATAACATTTATTTTTAATCCTCATTTAATAGAAAATTGCTGTATTACATTCAGTTGTGTGAAAACTCGTTGGATCTGTGGTAAAATACCGGTATAACCATAATAAAAGCAAATACGATCATATAAATAGATAATAGTTTAATATCCTTTTCACACATGTCATTTGGATTCAAATTTTCAAAATTATCATTAATGAAAAGAATAAACAGCAGAGATAATAGAGACTCGCTATGTTTCAAGCCAACAGTAACATAAAACACCTAGGATTAATGATATACCATCTTCGTCACTGCATAATTTCATACACGATTGAACATCATTATCAATGTATTTTATAATATTGGTCATTTTACCACTAATACTCGACTTTATTAATTTAACCCACAATGCATCTCTATTTACTGTATCAAATGCACGCTCGATAAAAGCGCACCATGATTTTAACTTTTTATTTATGACCTCCAGAATTACAGCATGTAACAAAAGTATTGCATCAGTCGTTGAATCCTAATTGACATTCATTAAAAACATCGATACCCTTACACCATTAATTTATACGATATTTTAAAACCAGTGAGAAATGTTTTGTCGTAACAGTTACAAGAGTAATACCCCTGTAATTTGCTGCGTCACTTTTATCCTCTTTCTTATATATTGGAACAATAACCCCCATTGTCCATGAAATGAAACAAAATGGAAAACATAATATGTATACACTCAAAACACTGACGATATCAGATTAGATCAGAATAGAAATTTACTGTTGTTGATAAGATCTACCGTATATGTGTGCGTGTATGTGTGTGTGTGGTTTTTTTTCTAGCAAGTACTAAAATTATCATCTACGTTGACAATACATTTATACATTGTTAAAACGATCAAAGATATTTCTGTTCATGGTTTTAATGCTTCTATGTCTTAAAATTTTCAGTTTATTCTTGCAATATCATAATATGTTCATATATATGTTGGAATATTTTATATATAATGTTAGTCTGTAATCCTTTGATTATCATTCATTTTCAATTAGATCTTTGCTTTGATATTATGATAATAATGCAATATTTTTAAGTCTATGGCACAGAATTCAATTTTGAATTTTAGGTAAGACACAACTATTTCCATTTAATGTAACCACTTATTAACACCTTTTACATAAATAAGCCACTCGTCCCTTTCTAGTATTATGCATATCACTTTAAATTGACCGTTCACTTGCAATGGTATGATCTTTCAGAAGCCATTTAACAATCTGTCATTAATACTATTACATGCATTATGTGCAGCTGGAAGGCAAATTTTCAATCATATAAGAATCATATTAGAAGTTAAAGGTTTTTAAAGATTTTAGTAATTAAAGGTATTAAACCAAATCTCGTGAACAAGTTTTGCAGCAAGTAATGGCATTTTTCTTGAATAAAAAGAACTGAAAAGCCAATTTGGCTAACTAGAAAACATTGTATGAAAAAAATGAACAAAATGTAAAATAAAAGAATTAAACGAAGAAAAAAAATGCACAAATATGCAACAAACTAAAAAAGCACAATATCGATATGATAAAAATCTTAAAATGTACTTATGTTTTTCTTAAACAATACTTCAAAACAAGATAGTTCTGTATTACTTTATCTGCAAGAAATAATTGAAAGCGTAATACCTATTCAAAAGAATCATAATAAAAATATGTAAAATTCAGATTTACAACTAAAAGAGATCTAAATCCAGATCTTTTATGTAAAGAATCACAAAATCTATTAATGTTTCGCACCTGTTATTTGAATTCTAAATCAAAAACATGTTTTTTCATGTCTGTAAACAAAAAATAACGTCTAATCTTCCGCTCAATTATTTGTTGAAATTCAAAATTATGCGAAATCCATGACCCAAATATTAGAATTGAGCATCATCTCGCTCTCGAAAACTGGGTAACTTTCGTACATTCTAGGCAGGTCAAGTACTCTTCCATAAGTGTGCGCTACTGGTCTCCTTGCAATACCTTCTAGGTCAACTAGTTTGACTTGAATTTTGAAGAAAAAATCCTTCGGAATTATACAACATGAGATCACTAGCTGTTAAGAATCGAAGCAAGGTGCGCAGCATTCTAAAATCCATGTCAATCTCACGGATATATCGTTTGAGATACTTGAAGGAGTCTGATTCTGATTCTTCGCATTCAAGAGATGAAATCAATTTCTTTGATGTTGGTGTAATTTTTTGGAACTCATTTTCAACGTCCATAACCAGTTCGTAAGTTATTAATACCTCAAAAAGACATTCCCTGATAAATGCTGGTTCTTGAACCACTTCCAAATGTGCGATTTGATCAATGACTGATCCTAGATTATCTTTCGTAACTTTGACTTTGCATTCATGAGTTGAAAGGATCTCAAGAAGTTCGTCCATTTCGACGTTTTCTATGTTTTCAAGTGCACTTGAAAGAAGCCTGCTTTCACTCTGGGGAATAAATTGAAGAAATTCTGATGTCTGTCACTAGTAATTCCATACAATGAGGACTTTAAAAAATTGGGATCCAGTCGAATTGGTAGAACCTTTTGCAGAATCCATCCTCAGGCTATGACTTTTCCAACAGGTCTCCAATCTGCCGCCTCCATACCATGGCGTAGACATGGAACTTTCAAAGTCGTGCCAGTGGTACATTGCTCATAGAATTCGTCCCAGAATTCAGTCAACAAATCCCTCATGACACCCCCACTGTCATAAGCCTGTTCTCTTTCTCCATTTGGAAGAATTATGGTGGCAGTTATGATGTCTTTTTCAAAGTCAACATCTGGGTTATCTTTGAATATTTTGATTAGCTCTCGCATGACTTGTCCCCTGTGGACTACAATTTCAAATTCTTTAGGATCTCGAACAGTTTTCAATATTGGCTCAGTGTGCATGAATGCCAATTCCCCAAAACTGTCTTCCCAAACTGGAAGGAAAAGAGGATCAGGTAGCGATGAGCTGTCATCGTCATATGCTGAATCAGGATTTGGATCAGGAGATTCATTTGACCCTAGTTTTAAGACATCATCCTTGGCACCTTCAATGGCCTCCCCTGGTTTGTCATTTGATTCTGTAGATTGTTGGCTATAAATATCATATGTTTCCAGTGTGCTAGTCATACCTGATTTTGGTTTGTGCCCATCCCCTTTAGCACATTCCTTTGTTTGTCATTCCATTCTGTAGACTGCTGGCTAGCTTTACACGATATAGGCAGTGTGCCACTGATAATTGATTTTGGGTCATGTTCTTCCTCTTTCTGCCTTTCACCATTGTCATCATCGTCTAAAAATTTGCTTTTGGAATCTTGTGCGCAAGTAGAAATGAATATATTCTAGTTTAGCACTGTCTATTATATCACCCAATGTTGTTTCCTCGTCCACTAGAAGTTTCAGTTGGAAGTCTGTTAACTCAACATCCATATCCTTCAGCTCTCCATGCTGACTTTTGCCTCTAGGGAAGAAAAGATCCAAGCATTCTTGGAATGTTTGTTCATGTTCTTGTTTAACATCAGTGTTCTTCTACCTCCTCCGGCCTTTGCCCTTACATACAGATAAATCTTCTTCTTTTCATCGAAGTTGTACCGCCCAAGATGAACTTTATGCATTTGTTTCTTCGCACTTTATTTTGAAATTTTCTTTACGACAGATTCTGATTCATCAGTACACGTGTCTTCCGAGTGGACCCCTTTACTTCACAGTCTATCTCTTAATCGATCCATTAGGCTGGATTTTTTTTGGTTTTGGGTTTTGGAGTCCTTTGGTAAGAAAGTCTTTCAATGCAAATCGATCTCCTTTCTTCGGTAGGTATTCTGATAAATCTGATTCTGACATGCTTCTGACAGCTTCTTTGTCTATCTGCAAATAATGATAATATCATAAGTTTGTGTGTATTTCTCCCCAGACATTGAGTTTAATCATAATCAAATTAAACATACTGTAAGTACTGAAAGGGAGATACTTAAAAAAGAATTGAATATAGAGTTATGGTTCTTGCGCACTGCACTCATGTTCATTTGAATTTACTTCAATGGTTTTAAAGTTATCGTCCAGAAAAACAAAATCCCGACAAGCTGACGGACGGACAAACGGATGAATGGACTGCATCTTTGTATCCTCCTCCAGCTTCGCGTCGGGGTATAATAAAGTTGTGTCTTTTCAGTTAATGCACAGAGAAAATCCTGATACATAAAAATCGCTATAAAGTCTTAGAAAATTCGTAATAAAAGTAAACACAAGCTCTATAAAACCTTTGTAAGCACCACATTTCAGCTTGATCTGTCATGGCACATAAAAGGGAATGCAACTATTACATCGTGATAGAAGAACGGACGGACAGACGGATAGACATACATTGGAGCTAGAAATCTTCTTAACAGCCGGTAGAGAACTTATAAATAAATTCTGACAAAATATGTTTACAATACCTGTATATAAACATTTTTTTTATGAAATACATTATGTCATACTATTACTTTAGAGACTAGCATAGCTTTTTCGAAACTAAATTACTCCATGTAGTAAATTGTGTATAAAAAGTTATAAGAATTGTGAGGTACTCTACAAATGTTGCATTTGTTTCGATCCCCAGCCGCGACATACCAAAGTCGTAAGAAACGATACTGTTATAGCTCCCTTGCTTGGCGTTCAGCATTTAAGGGTAGTTGCAGGACTGGTTGGCCCGGTGTCGGGATAATGTGACTGGGTGTGGTATCATGCCATATGTCTACGGCGTGATACTGCATTGTGGCAGCACTATATCTGTCTCAAGTAGACATCGTCTCCAAATGACTGAACTACTGTAGGTGGGACGTAAAACCCAACAAACAATCAAACAAACATATGTTGCATTTGTAAGAATATACCATGTACTACAGTTATGTTGTACATCTAACACAACACATATCAAGTGTGGGTATTTTACTTACTAATTCTCCTTATATAAATAACGGTAAAAACTCCCAGAACATAAAACTTTAACACTTTTAGATCGTCTGGTGTGTGTGTGTGTGTGTGTGTGTGTGTGTGTGTGTGGAAACTTAGGGGGTGCTTCAATGAAGCTTGGTTTCTGAGACTAACCCCCTCCCTCCCCTGACTGCAAATTCTGGATTCTCTTCTTCATATTTACATTTAAACTTAAAACATTCTTCTTTTAGTTAACTTTCATTTCAACTACACTTCATTTATATTTCAGCCTAGTGTTATCTACAAGGTCAAACTGCTTACCTTCTGATCCCTAAGAGCTTTCAAGGTGTCTTCATCAACGCCTCTTCTCCGTAGGAATGGCTCCATGCTTCTGTCAGATGTAAAATAAGGCCGAGGCTATCAGCACGGCGGTCGTGCGCATAAGCAACCTTATCGGCACGACCTTCAAACAGATAATTTTCCTTATTAGCATTCCTTGTTTTTTCGCCTTCATTCTTTTTTCCGGTATATATTAATATTATTTATGTATTTTGTATATACCGGTATATGTTGTATATATATATATATGCTGTACGAATGTGTTGTATAAAAATACTGGATGTGTCGGTAATTAAAGTACTTATATGTTGAAGGTACATGTACATGTTATATGTTTAAGTAGTATGTACCGATATATGTTGTAGGTATATATTGTAAGTATATGTTGTAGGTATATATTGTATGTATATGTTGAAGGTATATGTTGTAGGTATAAATTGTCGGTATATGTTGTATGTACGGTACATCTTGTAGGTATAGATATATGTTGTAGGAATGTAATGTATGTATTTATTGTAGGTAATATGTTGTGTGTACCGATATATGTTGCAGGTATATGTTGTAGGTTTGTATTTTGTATGACTGTGTTCTTTTCTTCAATTCTGTAAAAGTAAAATGAAATTTTGAGACTAAAATAGTGTATAATGCATAACTTGAATGATTTATTCATTAATGTAAAAACTACTTTTAAGCAAAAATAAATTCCATGTATATACGATAATTATGTAGATTTTGTAGCTTAATTTGCCAAAAACAAAATTGGGTGGTTAGGAGCAAATATTCTTCAAGTTACAGGTTTTCTATTCGTTTCACCTTATCTCCTCTTCTTATTTTTCTTTGGATGTTTAAGTAATATTAAAAGGTCAAAACCTATGTTATCCCCACTCTTTCTTGTATTTAGTCTGGTGTTTACTGTTTAGCTTATGCTGCTTTCATTACATGTCTTCTTCAAAAAATATCTCTTTACCTATCCACTAAAGATAACTGCAAAAAAAAAAAAAAAAAAAAAAAAAAAAAAAGAAGAAGAAAGAGGATGCCCTTGTCACTTGTCATAAACCATCACCACTGGCAGAACTGAGCAAACTATTAATTCAATAGGAAAATGATTTGGTCAGAACTCCAATAAATCATTCACACTGCTCTTTTTATCACTGCAACATTAAAAACAAATGAAAGAAAAACAGATGGAAAAACAAGGTCTAGATATTTTCACCTCTGGATGTGCTTTTTTTTTTATATAATTTCGTCGTGAGTATAAGCAACCTTATCTGCACGACCGTCATGCCGATAGGCACTGCCATTATTTTAAACAGGTTAGTTTAATGTGTAAATTTTACAGAAAAAAAGTGTGAATTTTACAGTTTAATCTGTAAAATTTATAGATTAAACTGTAAATTTTACAGATTAATGTGTAAATTTTACAGAAAAAAAGTGTGAATTTTACAGATTTAAGTGTAAAATTAACAGTTAAAACTGTAAAATTTACAGAAAAAAGTGTGAATTTTACAGATTAATGTGTAAATTTCACAAAACAAAGTGTGAATTTTACAGTTTAATCTGTAAAATTTATAGTTAAACTGTAAAATTTACAGAAAAAAATGTGAATTTTACAGTTTAAACTGTAAATTTTACAGATGAATCTGTAAATTTTACAGATTAAAGTGTGGAAAATAAAAAAAAAATAAGTGTCAATATGGCACTAATACGCTTCCGTATAAAAAAATACAAAAATAGTTCAATTTTTTCATCAGCAGATAGCATAAAAAGAAAGTGAATTTGTTTGTTTTGAGTAGACATGGCGTATCAATTTTCAGTGATGTAGTTCAATATCCACTCAAAGCAAACATATATCCTCGGTATAATGTGAAACAGGTAGATGAATTTCCTTCAGTTATTCTATTCTACCCTATTACATACGTATGATAAATGCGACGTGTCCTTTAATGCGATAACTCATATATGCATTGAATATTTATTGTAATTATTTATATTAGTTTTAAGAATATTGACTTTTCCTAAACGTATTATGTAGATTTATGCATGATAGACTTAGAAGTGTTATTTCCTTCGGGAATCGGTCTATACAGTTTTCCACACTTTGATTGAGTTCATGTATGTGCAGCTGTTTCAGTTGCAATGTTATCACACACAAATATTGTCAAAGGAATATTTACCCATCGTACAACATTCCTAACTATCATAGATTGAACAAAAACAGGAAACAGGATATTCAGCGATGTATTGAATACGCATCGCAACATATCTTTTTAGCAAAATAAGTCAAACTAATTCATGCAATCAAGAAAAAAATCTAAAGTATTGGATCTTCGGGTTCCCTGAAATTACCTTGCAATTGTGACATGCCAGAACAGTCATCTATTTATGTGCAAATTATTTTGTCCGAATGATTAAGTAGCCATATTTTGTGTTGAAGCTATATTAAGACTGGATCATATTATATACAGACATTTTCTTTTGCAGTCTCATATCACTTCATTTCCCTTATGATCTGATTATACTATGGGGACTTTCTTACAGTTCTTATAATTCTTCAAATTTCGCATTAATGTAATTGTTAAACGTCTGTTAAATTGATACAGATTTAAATGAAGTAGAAGGAATACAAATATACATTTGAAAATTATATAAATCAAGATGTTCAAACTGCTTTGATGTTTATTAGTATGTTTGGCTAAATGTAGACACAATGATCAAAGCATGTGCAGGTTCTGCATGCAAACATTTACTTGAAATGTATTCCAAACTAACTAAGACGATAATTAAATAATATATGTAAAGCCAATTCCATAGAAGATAACTGTCGCTAAGTATTCACCATCCGATGAAGTAGCTTTATGAAAGAGATGAAAAAAGTTAAGACACCATGGTATAATAACCTTTAAAAATAATAAATACAATAATTTGTTTAATTATTTTCGGTGGATTATGATGAAATGCCAGTGAATTAAAATGGAAATTTTACTGTTTCAAACAGTGGATTTTTATAAGTTTCACTGTTTTGTAATGGGACTACAAAAACAAATTATCGTATTTTTTCAAGACATTTCAATATATTGATTTCTACATTGAAAAAAAAAAACTTCTTTAAGAAATACCTGAAATAAATTGTGATAAATTGTTTTCTTTGTGTTCATTTATTGGACTTTTTAGACCGAATAACGATTCATGCGACTTCGGGAATTTAGGTCTCCCCACGGGATAAAATTTATGATGAACTTAGTAACAATGTGTAAAGTAAAGACCCCGAATGCACGGAGGCATCCGGGTAGAACCACCGACCTACCGCAACCCAGATGGAAGGCTTCCTCACATGAAAATCTGAATGACCCTGCCGAGATTCGAACGCACGCAGAGAGGGGATGAGTGGCATGTTTTTATATCCTTATATGAACATGTGAAAACAGACAAACATTTACATATTCTAGCTTCTCTTTATCATTTGGCAAATATCTTTACGGTCATCCTACTTCAAACTTCAAACCTTGTGAACTTTTCACTCTATCATATTTGTTGGAATGCCAAAATAATAAAAAGACGGATTTATTATTAAAATAAAACACTTATAAAAATACTTATTATATTATTATTAGTGAAAAAGACTGATTTATTAATCAAACAATAAGTCTCATTATCTCGGCAGTGATGCATACGTGCTCTCTTGTGTGGATATGAAAATCGCTGGATGAAATAACAGACACTAACAGCCTCTGTCAACTTCGTATCAAACCAGCGCCATATGATTAACTAGAAACATACATGTTGCAGCATTCTGATAGTAGCTGGTTGTCGAGCATAGATTTTGATTCATCACGCGACTGGAATAACTTCAAATAAATCATAAGTAAAAATGCATATTACAAAAAGTGTATAGTCAAGACATCAGGACCCTTATGAATCTATATTTTAGAATAAGATTTGATACTTACTTATTTTAATAAGAAGACCATGTTGGCCCAGAGCACCGTTCCATCTACTAGATACAAATTTCAGGCACAAAATATTCTTAAGTTTTTATACAAAATGTTTAAGAAAACAAGCCAATCCCATGGAATACTTTTTTAATTTCAAACCAATTTAAGCGATAATGGTAGAGAGCAATAAGGTGACGGTCTGTGCCCAGAGGTTTCATAGCAGATTTTGGAAGTATATAAGGAAACAAGCCCACTCTAACGGTCTCATATTTTCAAGGATTCAACTTAATTTTAGCTATTTTGATAGAGGGTCATTATGTGACCATTTGAACCAAATGAAGTTAAAATAAGTCCATTGGTTTCAGAGAAGAGTTTTGAAATAAAGTTTTTATGGAATTTCATAAATTCGTTATTTAAAAAAGTGAGTGTAACAGATGGGAAAATTATGACCAGTACCGTGTTTTCTCAGTGACTCGCGCCCGAAATTTGCACTTGCATCAAAACACGTTTGTCCATAAAAAAATGAAATACTATGAATTAATCCTTAGCTATGTAGTATTAACGTTCTTGATTTTTTTCCGGATACATATACATGTAGTTCGGCTTCGAGCTATCTGCCGTTGTAATCTTATGGTTTGCAATGAATAACATTCTTAATTCTGCCCGAATAACGCCAGAAAACCGGGACTGGTGTCAACGTTTTCTTTTCATTATTTTAGTTCGGGAAAGGGAAAATAGAAAGGCGGGATTCAATCACAGGGCCCCGGGAAAGTCTCACAATGGTTTTGTCTGGCTTAGCGCTGTTCACGTTATCTGAAAAGAGTTAGACACTGTTTTCATACAAAACAACAGGGATTGAAATTTCGTATTTCAAACACGCATAGCTCTTAACCAGTCTGTGTTTGTGTAATTTCAATGATTCATTCCAGAATATGCTGGAAATGTAAATTTCTGACAGGATGATTAACTTGTTCTCGAATAATGCCTATACGCATAACGAGTGTTGGCGCACAAAAATGCAAGATTTGGAGCTACCGTCGCCTCATGTGACTGGAGAAGCGTGGTTTTCTAACTTGGACAGTCAGGGGAGAACTCCTCCATAAGCATTCCGCGTAGTTATTATTTGAATTCTTAGGATAGGCAGAAACGCATTCCGCCATTCCTGTGTCACTAAATAGTACATGGCTAAGTTGACATAAGTTATTACCCTAATAACTACTTATATGGTTTAAGAAACGAAATGTGCACGTATCTAGAATGACGCAATTCTTTTATAATTATTGCTATGTATGAGCCTGCAACATCACTTATATGATGGGTATTAATTTCACTACTGAATATTTACAAAAAAAGAAAAAAGGTTAAAGGAAGATAAAAGACACACATACTCTAGTTATTATGTGTGTAGAGAACTGGAATGGTGACCCGTGACAGTGAACTTACATCAATCAATGTAAGTTCGAATCTGGGCTGACAAAGGTTTTGACAAAATATGTTTAATTACCACATGTAAGGTGCAAAATTTACCAATTATTTTATTAATATTAAAAATGTATATTCTACATTTGAAGGAATATATTAATATATAGTTTTACTTAATTATACATGTTCTTAATTATATAACTCTTTTCATATTGTAAGAAACCTTTAATAGCTACATGTCTTTCGAAATAAGATGTATTGCTTTCAGTAAAAAAACGGGCGCTCATTACGTAGGCAGTTTTCTGCCTGAATTGCGCAAGCAGACGAGACCATCAGTCTGTGTTGATTTTTTCACAATCTTCGTCCAGCGGAAAGGTCATCTGTCGTGAAAGACCGCCATGCTAATGAACAGATAATGCCAAATATCTGCATTTTCATCAGTGTCAGAAAGTACTGAATATTTATCAATGTCCTCCTTACCATGTAACATTAGACACGCTATCATTTTAACTGAAATCGAACGTACCAGGATGACTTATCCTCGGAGTTACACGTCTAATGGCTTCTTCGCACACAACTCGTTCATACAGGTTCCTGTGAATTAACGTTTGTGGTTTCAAACTCTTACACTGTAGCAGTTAAGTACTCTTGGCGAAACGAAGTCTATGCGCAGATGTTTTAAGGCTGTAAGTATCTACAAAGATTGTATAAAATATTTGGATCCGTAGTATTTCAAAGAGCTACACTGACACAGGAATTACACAACTATTAAACCAACAACAAAATCTATTACATGTTAAACCATTCAGACACAAATCATCAAGCAGGTTAGTCAATGATGTTGAAAAGGATTTATTTTAGCCAGACACGAAGTTATTGACACGTAAGGATATAAAGTTTACCTGTCTGGCTATAGCATCATTCTGAAGAAAACTTTATCAGTGCAGTCTTTCAATGTGACTTCAGGCATATGTCTTCATACAATGCCAATATGTTGTTAAAGAAATTGAAGTAAGAACTAAGGTGCAAAATGAAAATACTTTGTAGGTTCCAACCTGTAGACAGACCAACTACATACCATCGACGGAACCCATGGTATAAATAACGTCATCACAACCGTATATACCGTGTGCGTTTTATCTGGCAAAACTTCTTATCGTGAATATTATAATCAGGTACATGCTGACCAAAGAAACCGCGCGTCATATTTTGAATACCCTTCATTGAACTTCTTTCAAACAAATTTCTTTCAAAATCCACATTACTAAACGTAACGCGCCGTTTCATTGGTCAAATGATCCGTGCTCTTTCTGCTACATGTAAGGATCAAATGAAATGTCTAATAAGTTTACATAAGCATGGGTCTGGAATAAAATAATAATATTTGATGATGAACTGCAATACTTGTTGATCGTAGCGTATGTAAAAATACACCCATTTTCGCGTCATTTCCTAGTTACTAAACCATGGTGCGGAAATCGACTTTTACTGATTATTTGACGTCTTTAGTCAACAAAAGGACGTTCTAAAAGTTTTTTGTTATGCCTAAATATTATCTTAAATCTATCATTTGGAGAATATTCAATGACCTAGAATGTGTCGTCTGCAGCATATGTATACAAAAAGCATTTTTTTGTTGAATACAACTTTAAGCCTCTCAATTCTTTAAATAGTTTTCCATTTACGGTGCACGCGATGAGTTTTTTCCTTGGAGAAAATTTGCATCAGGATATTAAGATCTCTTCGCCACTAAATTAGCATCGCCGTGCGAAATGTTGGCTATGGTTTTCTTAGCATTTTTAGGTCAGTTTCACCACTGAATCATTATGATGCTCTATCCTCAACCTCTGTTGTCTGTCTGACCTTGTCTCAACGATATAAATATACTTTTCAGGGTATTCATTTCTTTTTTGTTCTTTTAATGTGTTTTATATTTAAATTTTCTGTGATGTTCAATCTCCCTTTTGCTGCATAATAAAAAAACAAATAAGATTTGAAATCTTTTTTTTTCTTCAAATTTACACAAAATTTAAACATCATCTATTAAACATGTGCTTTTTTCCGCGAAGGGACCTATATTTCAAAGAGTTCATATGGCATCGTACTATTTGCAGATAAGTGGATACAAGTGTCATATAACGTCCCACTACAATTGTTGAATGAAAGAAAAATCAGTGCGTTGAATAATGCATGAACGTTGAAATGGCGTAATTGTGAAGTCCAGTATAATACAAAATCAGATAATTTGGCCTCATGCTCGCCTCCCTATTGAAATTCAAATCCTCCATGATGCGCCCAAATCTCTTACCAGGGTTTCAGCTCTGAATTGTTGTTGCCTTTGCAGAAAACACGGGATTTGAGTATGAATTGTAAAAGAAAAAGTTTTAAGTCCGGATAACTTAATTTCTCATGATGTATTTATGAACTTAATTTATCATGCTTGAATTTCAGTTGGCTCATATTTGTGAGAACTACAAATCACTCCATATTGACAGAAAAGGGTCAAGGATGGCTCCAACGTAGGACGTGCTCAAGTGAGATATTAGGATTAACCCTGCGTCGTGCTACGTGCTGTTTTAAAAGACATCTCGTCACTACCTGGAAGAAAATTGATGAAACTTTTCATGAATAATCCTTGGTAGCCCCTTCACAAAAGTTGCTAAAATAAACTTGATTCATGCAGAACTCTGATAACCTTGGCAACCAACAGGATTTAATCATAAAACTGCAAAAGTCTCATCTGAGGTTTTCCGGACTTTTTTTTCTAAACCCTTGCAGATCTAATATTTGGTATGTGCGTCCACCACCATTAGCTACAGCTCAAGTTCGAGTTTCGTTACGGGCCTTGGACTTTGAAAATGTCTAACTTTAAAAATAGCAGTTTTCCAGACTTTTTTTTAAAGTCTTGCAGATATTGATCTGATATTTGGTATGTGAGTCTACCACCTTGAGCAACAGATCAAGTTCGAAGAGGTGCGTAAAACAAAACAGTGTGAAGAGGGGCGGGGGTTCTTAATTTTGTATTTGCCGACAGGGGGCTTAGTATGCTTGTTTATTTCATTTTGCAGTAACGGTCACCTAATGGCTGTCTACTATAATTGCAAAAAATAAGTTGATCCATTGAAAGTGATTCTCCTTTGGGGTTGGCAAGTTTCCATATATACTCTATATAGACAATTTTAAAATATTTCTTCTTTGAAACCAATGGTCAAAACTTAATTTCATTTTGTAGAAATGGTCACCTCATGACCTCGTGTTTAAACCGTATAAACACTCGATTACGCATAATAAGAAAACATGTCATCGGTGGTAAAAAAAGTTTAACATGGATTAAATAAGGGAGTTTTATCATACCTCATACAAATACAGGACATTAATAATTTCACTGGGGGCCTCCGTGGCTGAGAGGGTAAAGTCGCTGACTTTAACACTCACTCAGCCCCTCACCGCGTGGGTTCGAATCCCGGCAGTGTCATTCGGATTTTCATGTGAGGAAGCCTTCCAGCTGGCTTGCGGTAGTTCGGTGGTTCTACCCGGATGCCTCCGTGCATTCGGGGTCTTCCTCCACCTGTAATTAGCTGGACGTCGCTATATGACTGATATACTGTCGAAGCGACGGTAAACATAAATAATCAAGTCAAGTAAATAATCTCTCTGATATTTCAAAGATATTCATAATAATTTAGAAAAGTAAACTTGAATTGTTCTATTCTTTCCTCCAGAATGTGACTCAGTATTTTTTTTTAAGTTGAGGAAAAGTCACATTTATTATATTGATTAATTGAGTGATCAATTGACTGATATACTGATGTGCTGATTGATTGGTTAATCTATTTGTTTTTGAAACGCAAGACGTTAAACGAAACCCAACACAGACTTAACAGATTAGAATACTCCCAAAATCGTATTCTGATCTTAAGTCGCCACATTTGGTGAAGTTGGTCATTACCTGACAATGTTGGCGATACAGACATAGTTTCGCAAATATCCCACACCAACTTTAAATACGTTTTGCCTTATCAGCTTACTCAATTATTCCCTAGCAGCTGAAAAATAATTCCCCACCCTTATCGTGAAGAATTGTAGATTTCGTTATCTACACATAATTAACAAATCAATTATTTAACTGATAAAACGTCAGTTATCTTAAACACACTTCTAGCGTCTAACTCTACGTTGTTTGCTGTCTGCACATGTGACCCTTCCAAACAAGATGTCTGCCATAATATTACGAAACAAATAAAAAATAAATGAGACAAAACTGTTCTCGTAGCACTATTAGCGCTTTGATTTATACTACCGAGCGACTGCACAGTTTCTATTTATAGATGCAGCTCTGTGAATGGCTCCCTACTGCTCAAGTCTTAAGTAACTTCGGATAGCAGATATACACCCGTATCAGCCATTCTAAAGAGCAACAAATAACCCCTGGAGATATCACTAATGTATCTGAGATAGCTAGATGTTGTACGGATTTTTATCGTAATTCAAGCTTTCTGTATGGACCATTGAAACACCACTAAATAACCGAAACCTGCACATCCACCATCCAAAATTCAGGCGTGAGCCACCTTTGCATTCGAAAGAAACTATACTCCTCTGCGTGGTAAAGTGTGTTACGCAACATCCTAGGGAAAATAGTTCTTCTGTTCTTTTATACTACATACAATTATTGTTTCCCGTAAATAGTTAATTTTTACTCAAAATTGAGTTTCACTACTTTGGCTGTTCAGTCGTTTGGTCAATCATACAAAATAAAGAGGTTATTCGGTATTAAATGTAGAGAAACGGACCCTCAGAATGGAGGTGCTACGTGACTTCGCCACACACAACTAAAAAACGAAACAGTTACGTTTTGAAATCCGTGCCGAATGTATTAAAAATGAGATTTGACTAAACGCACAAAGACAACCTAAGTCTGCTAGGGTCTACGTGGCCAATCATTAACATTATTTGGCTAAACAACGTCCTTGGTTCGAGTCCGGCAATTCTCCACCCTGTATACTTAGAATCTTCCTTTACATGTGATAAGCTGGACCACGCGGTTAGACTGAAATACTCGCACAGCAAATCTTGACTCCTACGCAACAACAATGAGCAAAGTTGCATCGACAGAATAGCAGAGAACGGTAACCATATAAATTCTTTATTTCCTCCATTTCTGAGGATTGCAAGAGTATATAACATAATTATAACAAAACATAATATAAACTGAACAGGGCTTAATTGATGATAATGATGATGATAATATTGATGATTTAATTCATTTAATACCGTGTCCGGCGGCCAAGTGGTTAGAGCGTCCGCCTCGGGACGGGATCTCGTGGATTCGATCCTCGGCCGCGACATAACAAAGTCGAACAAATTGTTGTTATAGCTCCCTTGCTTGGCGCTCAGCATATAAGGGTAGTTTGCAGGACTGGTCGGCCCGGTGCCAGGATAATAAGACTGGGTGTGGTATCATGCCACATTTCTACGACGTGATACTGCAGAGTGGCAGCACTTTATCTGTCTCAAGAAGACATCGTCTCCAAATGGCTGAAATACTGTCTGTGGGAAGTTAAACCCAGCAAACAAACAACAAACTGCATTTAATGCAGTTCCTGTTGATAAAGGTGACATCAATAATAAAGATGATATCAAACATAAGCAGATATTAACAAATAATGATGATAAGAATTTGATGAAAATAGCGTTTCGCATCAATCAGCTGTCGTTTGCCCTTTGTAAAGGCAAAAACCTGACAAAAATGGGGTTCACGTAAATCCCAATTTTGCACATAACTTTCTTATACGAAGACATTCGTAAAAAACGAAGTACAGTTTGAAAGGCATTTAAATGTAGAACATTCCATACACTCTACATTTCCACTTGTCTTGAAAAACTGTCAGGAAATTGAGATTTTAACCTCTAGAAAACGGCATTTGTGTTTTACGAACACGTCTTGTTTTAAGTATATATTACATGACAAAGAAAACAAGAGTACCGTCGCTGTGACTGTATACATGTCATATATAGGAACTTGTATCTAATTACATGTGTATTGAGAGCCTCAGATTTACCTCAAGTTCATACGTAAAACATCCCATTAGGACTGGCTCAATAACCAAACTTCGACTTTTGACGTCATCTGTCAATCATTTTGTTTCGTTTTTTGCACAGATATAAAGCAAACTATGATTTTATGCTATATTGCAAATGGAAAATCCAGATTATATCGTTCTGTCACAAGCATAGCATTATTCACAATTCACCAATCTCTTATATTTTAGACTCAGACTCAAGACATCCAAATTTCAACATTGGCGTGCAAATATAAAGGCACTAACTATGTGATAGTATTTGGGTTTTATTTAATAATTTATAATAAAAGATGACAATGATTATTTCAAATTTCAGAATCCCGAATCTAAAATACAGGCTCGGGAGATTGATAAATAAGGGCCCTGGTCATTCTGTGAAAGTGATACACTGGATAATGTCCTTCACACAAACATTGTTATTGTTGACGTGTTGCACCTAATTTGAGGTTCATAACATGTTGAGGAAGATTCAAAGCCAGACAGACCTTGGAAACAAGCTGGAAGGCTGCTTATTCTGAAAATAAAATCCAAGTGATCTTTCCTCGACGGTGAGGGGCTAAGTGATATTAAATCAGCGACTTTACTCACTCGGCCACGGAGGCCCCAACTTACACAGGCATTTGGTGACTGATTATGAAATGCAAATGCTACAGACGTTAGCCATGTTTTTACCCTGGCCGCAACATACTAAATGTTTTAAATTGTACTAGTATTTGGCGCTTGGTATATAAGGGCAGTTCAACTTCAAGGACTGGTTTGCCAGTTGTCGGAATAATGTGATTAGGTTTAGTATCATGTCACTTTTCTACGGTGTGATACCACTTTTCTACCGTGTGATATCGCTGTGAGACTTGTTAAACATGTTTAAATTAAATTACGTACACCAGGTCGACACTTTGCTTTTGATGTCGCATTAAATTGCTCTGTTTCCGAGTTGATTGATTTCACTTTATTTTCCGTCGAAGACTTGGGTTCGTTCAAGTCAATACTCTCTACAGAGAAGACATTGTTCGATACATTTTTTTCTCTAAAATTCATCCAAGTTTGAAATTAGTAACATGTACATAAAATTTCGTCGGTACTTTTGTTGCCTGTGCAGAGCAATATGACAAAGCATGACATTGTACACTTACATTTAATTTGTAACAGTTTTACCTGTTTGGTGACACACAGACTATGTTATAATCAGTCAGATACTACTGTAAATAGTTTAAAAACTGACACTTTAATTACTATATTTATTTCCATATGCTACATTTGCTTTCAGATTAAAAAAAAGAAGTGAATATTCAATATAATATCCTGCAACTGGTAATAAACTCATGCATTTAGAAGGAAAATTTCTAATTATTTAGGAATAAAAAAAGGAACGCCAACATTAAAGAAAACAAAATAAATAAATAAATAAATAAATAAATAAATAAATAAATAAATAAATAAATAAATAAATCGGACTTCTGGAGTTATAAGCAATAAAGCAATGCCATGCAAAGACCTTAAACAGAAAAAAGTGCCACTATTCTTATTTAAGCACAGACTATGCGACAGTAAGTGTAATTTTGAAAATTAGGTTTTCACTTCGTTCTGCTAATTTTTATTTTTTATTTATTTATCTTTTTTATATTGATTATCCGATTATTTTATGTAGTTTGACCGCAACTTTACAAATAACCATGTATTACTTGAAATTGCATCCATGCATATTTCATTTATATTTGTCTTGCAAAACATTTACAACAACCAGAAAGTTTTTATTAGACTTTTAGCTCTAAATTATAAGTATTTTGCCCTGCAAAGAGGCGAAAGCCAAAGATTCATGTATATGTTCATTTTGTATATGATTTCTCATACGAAGTAAAAAAAAAACACTATTTACTGTTCGGGTGGTATTAAAAAAAAAAACATTATTTCATACACTTTATGCATCCACTTATTTTAAAAACCTGTCCAGATGTTGACGCTTAAATCTCTTGAAAATGAAAAAAAAGAAAAAAGAAAAAAAAGAAGAATAAAACATTTGTTTTCTACCTATAACTTTCTCCCTTTGCCTGATTAGATTGTAATAATCTCTATACTATGGAAACGACAAGGATAAAGGCTTCATATCGTGCTCTTACTCCTATTTGCAAAAATATTTTTTTTCGAAATATAGGCAATTGAATGCAATAGGGGTACCAATATTTTTTTATTTTTTTTTTTGTTTTCCCGCCATTTCCCTACTATTTAAACCCTGACCTGCACAAACTGAATATAATTTCAGAGACCAACCAAATCACAAAAACAATACCTACAGTCTCTCGATAAATATATATTTCGTTTTCGAGTTATTAAGGTAAAAAAAAAAAGTATTTGAAATATGACCTTGACCTTTGCAAATTTTCAAATTTGAGCCTGTCAGTTTCTTTGAATAGTAAACGACATAATCTGTTTCGACTTCATGAAAATCGAACAAAATATCAGATCAGGATTATAATAAAAAATAAAAAATAAATATTTTTTCGAAAATTTGAATTTTCCGATTTTTTTGTGATGTTTGACCGTTTATAGAGGACAACCCGTGCATTACCTGAAATTCTCATACTATTTTTTCGTCAGCATTTGTGTTTCAAATCATATGCAGCTTATAAAAGCTTCTATCTTATCTCAAACAAAAATGGATATGTTTTTCGTAGATCTACCCTTACTTGCATGTTTTTTCAAGGTTCGAATTTTCAACCTCTCTTAGCGCAAAAAACTTGCCCATACCTGAACTTTTGACACATCATATTTTAATGGGGTGTCAACAAAGAATAATTGCATAAGAAAAAACAACAAAAAACAACAACAAAAAAACGATTTAAATCGGACTTCAAAATATTGCGTTATAAGCAAAACTGTATTTTGATGCAAAGTGCCACCTTGATGTAAAAGCATAAACTAATTTGATGTTATCATTATCTTAGGAACATTTTCAGAAACATGTTATTATGTGTCTAAAGTTTCATGCCTGTAACTTAATTCTAAATTGCCAATGCTAAGATGAGATTGTCACATATTGGCTGGTACATAGTAGGAGGACTCAGGTGAGCTAAATCTGGCTAAATCTGACATTGTGTGAGTAGTTTGAGAGCTTTGTTGTGGCGGTGTATTCGAGATTACCATTCCTAAAAAGACGTGAACAATTACATGCATATTGTTTGACAAAACAAACTGCGAGGATCTCAACAAAGTGCGCCGCGTTGTGATTTAAACACCAACTTGTTATATCACTCGTGGGTGATGTCCTTTTTCAAAATAGTTGTTGTTATAACTGCCCAACTAATATGCTTTCCTAACCTGAAGCAATGATAATTTAAAACCCCTCATTTGCCATTCATGGCTAGATCAATCGCTCACAAACAGTATGTTAAATCCACGTGTTTTCGTCGAAATCAGGTATACCATTAAATACCTGATACCCAAATGTAGCGATTGTGTTGTTTTATAGCCCTATAAACTGACACCAGACGATGATCGCTGATAAAAGGTTTATATAGCTGGCAAGGTCGACCAGGAGGTCGTTTGTAGAGGTTTCTATCTCCAAAAGGAGCGATGCCTTAAGAAACTTGATGACTTCGCTACAAAAGATCCGTTCTCTCTCTTGCTCCCGTAGATACAATGTATGTTCACTTTTATGTCTTTCGCTTGTCAGCTTATATATACTGGATCGTAGCTATGTGCAACAAAGCCAAAGACAACTACATACAATATACAACATGCAACATGTGTAACTTGCTTACTATAGTGACAACATATTATAAAATCATAACCACAGAAACTGTTATTGTGTATTCAAATCTTGTTTAATACCCCATATTGGCAACAGTGATATAATCGGACATCGGACATGACTAGCGACATTCTGTAGAGAAAACAGTTATTATATCATCAGAATTTGTTTGGTCATTGGGTTTAACGTCCCGCCAAAAGAATTTCTAACATCACGTGAGACAACTTTAGCGCTGCCACAATGCAGTATCACGCCAGACACGTGTCACGATATCACACACAGCCACATTATCCTGACACCGGGACATGGAGCCATAGATTTATAACAACTTTGGTATTTTGCGGCTTATTTCAAGGGGAGGGTTGGGTTTGGGCACTTCCATATTAATTTTCTGCATTACTTATTTATTGCACATTTCTTTAAAACTTAATGTTTAATATATTTCTTTATTCCCTCCCATCGGCACCATATAACTGCACAGAAACATTTTATTTGATATCAATAATTGCTGTAAAGTTATAAAATTCGCATCTAAAGAGAGACAGAAATCCAGTTATTTCAAGGTTATTTGATTGCGAATATTGTTTAGAACATAAACTGATTTAAAATTTTAATTTCCTTTGATATGAACAGAACACATCATATAAATATTACTTGCCCTCAGTCTAGTTTTAATATTGTAAGGATACTGAATAAGGAAATTTCATACTCTGAAATCATCAATTTTGGTGAGACATTCATTTTAGTCGATTTCGCGGATGATTCGTATCACGAACAGACTCTTATTAGTGTTCTGTATGCAAACTTTACTGTTTCTAGAATATGCATCATAGAATTAATGTACCCACGAATTTTTAAATGATTCGCATTAATTTTCTCGATAAAGCAGTGAAATCCATATGTGTCATATGACCGTCTTTTAGATTTTGAACGATATGAATGCTCTAATAAAGTATCCAAATATTAATTATGCACTTAGAATTTTTTTTTATTTCCAAGATATCTTTCCATTGTAGTTTGACATGAAATATTCATGGAATAAAACAAATCAGACTCCATTCTCGAGACAACACACACGAGAAACAAAACCAAAAAAAACAAAAAAACAACAACAAACAAACAAACATCTTAATGAAGATATTCGGTGTTGATGGGGATATTATAGAATGTAGAACAGTTATATAATCATAAATGTAAGACGTCCCTTCCTGCGCAGTCGGCAGAGTAAACATAATACTGTTACCGTCTTTCAGTCACGGAGACGATGGTCAAACTCAAACTCCGCCGCAGTAGTTACCTCCCCTTACAGTTGTCGATAACCACTGCCACCAGAAGTAGATATCGGCTGATATAGGCCGGATTTACTTTTATCACTTATGACTAGCTTTTGAATATATCGTATCAGTTTCGTTATATTTCACGAAAATAACATTCATGATTTCGAGAAAAGTAAAAAATCAAATCATATAACATTAATTCATAAAATTATAAATGTTGGTCACATGGTTTCAACTATCATCACGTGACTTGTGTGATGGCAGTGGTTAAAGTAGCGTAGCTTGACGTAACCGGTGCGCGGAGTTTTGGTCGAACTTCCCGCAGTAGTTACTTCCCTTGATTAGTACAGTTAGCACAGTGTGACGTAAATGTGCAGACGGTGAAAGAGACTATAATATACTGCGGGTGTTTATAACGTTCGGCACGAAACAGGTCTCATTTTGCCCCTCTAAGAGAAGTGATTTAACAAAGCAACTATATTAATCATAGAAACTGTAATTGAGTCCAAACACTGTAATAGTATTACTATTTTATGAATACAATACATATATTTCAGCTAATGGATTTTGCAAAACCTTGTTTTTTCCTTTGAATAGAAGTTTTCTACCAATTAAAATCATTCAAATATTCATTTTGGTCTTATCTTGCTTATTAAGGCACTTCACATTGAGATTAGTTTTATGCAGAGCGCTGTAAATATTTGCAGTAAACTTTAGTCTGTTTCACTGAAAGATGCTGCACTTCATTATAGTGATGTTTACTCCGCCGATTGCCGTTGCAAGTCTATGCATAATTTTTTACTTCCTAGGATGAAATGATTCACAAATAATGATTTGCGTATCAATTAACCGTTATGATCATCACATATTTTTTTATATTTAACACGTTACATATAATTTTTAGGCCGAATTTCATCACTCCTCGTTACGCGCGTGTATTCTATATATATGCCTTGTGTGTTGAACTCGAATATCTGGATTAAATGTGTTTAATGTAACTAACTTTGAGCAAAAAGATGCATTATTCATAAAATTTTGAAATTCACAGTCCGTTCATTTATGTTTTTAGTTGTTTGTTGTTGTAATCGCAATTTTCTGTCAGTAAAGGTCATATGATGAAAAGAATCTGACATGAATTTCATATCAGTTTTACTAAACTTGTTCATGAAAATGTTATTATGCTCGCCAGAAGCTCCTTGCTATCATTTTCATTAACTCGTTTAGTAAAATTTGATATGAAATAACAATTCATGTCAGATCATACGATTATTAACCTTACGATTATTATCCTTATCAACCCATTACATCATCTAAAAACCGAACTAAGAATAATTCGGCACCATAACACCCAAGTATTATTACTATATTAAAGAACATGATTAAAAATGTCTCAATTTAGTGGGGATTTTTTATGCAAATATGGCTAAAATTTCAATGAAAAAAAAGAAAAAAAAAGGTGGTGAGATATACATTTTATATGTAAGACTGGTCATACCTTTTCTAAAATGCCTGCAGGATCTGTAAGATAGCTTCCCAGCCTTCGTTTAGGGCTAGTGCGTTTCATACAATAGTGTGAATGGCCTGTCATAGAGTTTGACTATCCAGTATGTCTTGAGGGTATTCATAAAACCCAATTCTAACTCGACACGAATAGACATTCAATAATAAATATATTCATGGATAATTTTTGTGTCCGATCGATAAGCTTTGAAAGACTAAATGGATAAAATTCATATTTTTGGTGTAGGAATATCAAAATACAGACTTAATGTATTTCCTTAACTATCCCCTATAAGATGGCGAAGTTTTAGTGCTCTCTTTAGATATTTTAAGGTACAAATTCAGTTCCCGCTTTTTGATATTTAAAGGTCGTGGAGTTTTTATTTTATGTTTAGGTTGTAAGTGTATTACGAATATGTATAGAGCAAAAATAGTGGACACGTTTGATTTAGGTTACAATCCAACATTTCATGGAGTTATGGCTTTATTTTCGATCATTTGTTTGATTAAAAATGTCGATAAAATCCAAAGAAAACCAAATGGCGGGGACATACGTGTTCAATGGATACATTCTTAGTTTATTTTGGTTAAATCCTGTCGGATACAGTTAATAATATGATTTAATGTTCTCGATAGTATGTTATCTAATTTCTTTGCATAGGCATATATTTACATGTAATCTAATTTTAAATGCATTATATCTGTAAATGAGATATATATTGACTATCGTCTATCCTTCATAGTTTACATTTTTATTTTAGATTTATGTTGATTTAAGTATACCCTGCATATCAGATGTGCTATCTACACGGATTCAAACGAGATTTATTCAAACCAATGGTTCTTGAATACATGCATACACTATTTTTATCCTCGGGATCAAATGCAGACTCAGCGTTGCCTAAGTGGAAACAACTGTCTAGTTATTTCTTTTATTTAGATATCAGCATAAATGAAATCCATGGAAGAAAGTTCATTTGAAATGCGGGGTCAGGTAAAGGCCACCTCAAATGTCACAATTATTACTCGATCGAGTCTTGCCGTCTAACATTTGAATCGTAGAGTCGTGGTCTCGTATTGTACTGTCTCATCGTTGATCTCTCCAATAACAAACCCTAATTAGATATCATAAAAACTGTAGAGAATGTATTTCCTTAATCCAACTGTCAACCCTGCTGCGTTTAAATAAGATGCTCCAGTGTTGGTCTAACCTACTGGAGGAACGAAAACTTAAATGGGACCTGGACGTTTTTCCGCGTAGAGTCCCACTTTTGACCTGTACACGGATGATGACGCAAGGTAAGGCCAACTGAATATTTTAAATGTTTGTTTGTTTGTTGGGTTTAACGTCCCATCGACAGTATTTCAGTCATTTGGAGACGGTATCTACTTGAGACAGATATAGTGCTGCCAGACTGCAGTATCACGTCGTAGACATGTGGTATGATACCACACCCAGTCACATTATCCTGACACCGGGCCAACCAGTCCTGCAACTACCATTATATGCTGTGCGCCAAGTAAAGGGAGCTATAACAGTACCATTTTCTAGGACTTTGGTATGTCGCAGCCGAGGATCGAACCCACGACCTCCCGCACCTGAGGCGGACGCTCTAACCACTCGGTAATTGTTGTTAAGATGTTCTAAAAATACATAAGTATTTCTAAAGTTCCATATATTTATTTAATTTTAATTTCTTTTTTAAAATTTGATTACATTTCTAACTTAGAACTATTGTTACAAAAATTTCTCTATACAAGAACATTTTGATCTTTTGGTCGTTGTATATATTATATAAAAGCATACTTACATTTGAAACATATTGATTTTCCCAAGTATAACCAAAACCTTTTGAAAGTAGATGTATTTTTACGTTTGAAAACCAATTTTTATACCCCAAAGATTCATATATTCTTAGCATTTCATAACATGTTTTTAAATAACGGTACTCTGGCAACTGTAATAATCAAGCCCAATATTTGATAGTTCTTTTAGATGTAAAGACGTCCACAATCACCTAATCATTTTCCCCACCATGAGAATTTCAATGTGTGTTTTAATTACGTTTGTAGCCAATTGCCAATCTCATTGAAATCATGTCTTAATTTGCGCTCCCCTACTATACGCGATTAGGATCTGACAATATCGCATTAGGGGTCACGTCAAATTGACCTTTTAAGTAATTTATATGCATAAACTAGTGCTTGATTTTAAACTAACCAAATAGTGCATTTCAAACCTTTTAATTTCAGTTCTTCTCCATGAATTAGTTATCAAAGTCTCCCGAAAAGAAAATCTACACACAAAACATGTCACTCGATGAATACAGCTTTATAGGCTTGTTTTCTAACACAGTGGCTGAAACCATGGGCGCCGCCATCTTGTTATTGTTCATATATATTGACGCGGTTACTTCCCCTGGTTATTCTTACGATTCTGAAGGCGCCGATTTGATTGGCTTATAGGTCAATCTGAGACGACCTTCTCTATTTATAGATACGATGTTGTCAGATTCAGTTAGCGATACTGAATCTGATTTTATTGAGATTGGCTAAATGCCATCTTCCCCCATAGCAAATTTGTAAGGTAAACGATATTGTAAAATCTTGTAATCAAGAAAATGTGCATCTGATTTATGGGTGAAATGTTTTGTTCAAGGTCACTTACATTCGTAATTATATAGTACCAATAAATGATTACTAGCTTATATATTAGAGGACGAACGAATTCAGTAAATACTAAATAAAGGGAAAACACAAAGCAATGGTATACATGCAATTTTCACATTTAAATTATTTTATACAAAACAATGAGGTCATACAACGATGATGCTTTTACCGATAATTTTAAAAAGTCTCATTGTGTAAACCACCGTACAAAGAACGTGAAATAGTTCTGTTCCGACTATTCAGAGTATGCTACACTGTTTATTCAAGATGTTTTGTACGCATGCATTATTTATGAAGCCGAATTGCAGTTGTTGGATAGGCCATTGGTATTAACATTCGAAATCCAACCGCCAGACATATTGCCTTGCCATGATGTTGTACTGTATTATTTTTTTTTATTTTTTTTTTGTATTTTCTTTGTATTAATTCTTCGACAAATTTCGGATTTAAGTATTCGATAATCACGCAAAGACACCACTGATGATATTCATTTGTTTCTGTCCGTTTTTCATCCGTCTTTTGATTTAATTGTAATAATTTGAAAATTTGGTGAAATATCACACAAATAACATTTGTCAAAGTCTTTTTTTTTTATTCACAAACAAGAGAAATGTGCTACGGTGCAGTGTGAACATTATTTTTTGTTCATATTTTGTCTGAGTCATCTTATTGATTATCATTTTTTTGGAAAACATGTGCCTAAATATTTCAAGAAAATTTCAAATTGACATGTAAGTAACTTGATTCCCTATTAACGTCATTCAAAATGGAGAAATAGTATCTCATTTGGAAAATATGCTTCGTTATTTTTTTAATAATTGTTTTCTAATAATGAAAAATGGAGTTTGTTCACAGTTCGTTTACCCCTTTCAATATCCATCTTCAGACGCATTGCCATCCCATACATCATTTCATGATTCGCTACCTGGGACTGGTGATCACATTATGTTTCAGAATGTGTCACGTGGTACAGCATGTACTTGTTTCGGGGATACCGTATTCTTTATTCGGCCGGGATTATCCGAAGTGAGTTTATGGCCTGTCACATTTTAGCGTATGGCACTAACGTATGTGAGCGTATAAGAAGAAAATGCTCATAAACGCTATAGTGACGCATAACGTACGTTACTCATTGGTCAAGTACGCTTTTCATACGGAGGCATAAATGTGTTCAGTAAAGCTAGCATATATGAAAAGGGTATCAACAATGTCATTGTAACGTACGTCTAACGATTGACTGGCGTATTTAACGTATGCCTTACGAGTAATTGGCGTATGGAAAACCTTTCCCTTGCGTGTTGCCCGCGCATTTGAAAATATCATTAATTATTGGGTTTGGTACTGACCATACATGAAAATATAGGGAGTCCGTAGGAAATATGACACTTATGAATATGACACTGTAGAGTCAGAACCTAACCTAACCTATAATGTATTTGCTTCACAAAACTTTCCTTGGCATATATTTGTTGACAAATAGACGAAGACTACTTTCAACATCCGACAATAGAGCAATGACACTTGCGATTTAAATTCAATTAAATAAGATATTCTAGTGAAAATGAATGATTCTTCGGATTCTATATAAAATAACATGCGACCAATGAAAACACAAGCAACTTGTAGGATGTGAAATATAATATATTGCAAAAAACGGAAATGGTATTTTCAATGACGAGGAAGTGCCTGCTACGATATTTTCAACCATGTACTTTGAAATCATAAATTTTCGCGGGACTCTTATTTTCGCCGATTTTGTGGCGGGTTTTATCTACGAATATTAATCCCAACGAAAACGTGTCTCTTATATAGACCTCACGTTGTCTAGGACATAGATCCACGAATAGATGTACCCGCGAAATTTCCTTGGGTACATAATCAACGAGATTTGATGTCAACGAAAATTAATGATTGTAAAGTATGTAGACATCAACGGCACTATTATTTGTACTGCATGTCTATTAAAAACAGCTCGCTTCGTTATTCAATGTGGACACAAATTGCAAACTATTAGAAATACGATCATTCCAGCCTGATTATTGTTCACAGACTCGGAATGTGGAAGGCAGAAAACAAAAGTATACAATAACAACCGAAGACATGCATTATACGTAGTAGATAAATTGTGATTCGTCGACGGTTTTTACACGTTCATATTAATTCCGATTACAGACCGTCTTCTGGAATACTCGCCACTGCAAAATGTATACAATGTGAGTATTGTGACATACATCTGTACTACTAAATTGCATAATTTGACATTTTCAGTGCGTTTAACTGTTATTTTTCAGCAGATATTGGCACAGTATGTACCATTTGTTTAAGTTTCTAATATGTCAATGTTATTTTATATTTTCTTTTTTTCACGATAACCACATCATTATAAAATAGAATTGGCTTTTAATCAATATTAAACCTATTATCATGATACGAATTAAGAATGAAAACTAATATGCAGGGCATAATTATATTTTATCAGGTACCCCCCGCACCCTAAGATTGTTTTTTCATGCGCATTAATTTTGCCTATGAGCTTAAATACATCCCTCACCTGGTATTCAGCTTCTTTCTATATCAATCTTAATTTTTCTGAGGTCATTCTTATCAATAGGAGCGAACTCTGGCATTATAAAAGTACTGCCTTAAATATTTATATTTTTTTTCTCTATTTGTTTACAAAATATGTACCGTGGCACCTTTCAGAACGTCAAGATTTTTATATTTATTCATTGAAAGGTTTTGACCCAACTACCAGACCACATCAATATACAAATAGTTTACATTTAAGTTATAATTCTTTTATAATACAATATACGCTACGAGTATATATTTCGAGTATCAATTTATAGTAACTGTATAGCAATTGTAACTTGGTTTGCATAATTTTGAAATCGTTGTTGAAATATAGTTTCGGCTGCATGGTATCGTCAGCTTAGTTGATCAATAAGCTAGTTAAAGTAAGCATACAGTTTCATCCGCTAAAATCATTTATTTACATATTATATTTATACTAACAATTGAAGATTTGCTTAGCATTAGGGTCAAAGTAAAATCCAGTTACCGCTCGGCCACGCCCGCATTTCACAATAAAATCAAGAAAATGATATATGAATATTTTAGTTAATGCAGATAAAAAAAAAATGTGAGAACATAGTAAAATAGAGGATGTATAGAATATATCATACATATTTAATACGTAAGTCTTTATGATGTAATAATGTTCAATTCCTCATCAAATAATCATTAAAAACATATCTCATATGCATTATGCATAACCATTTGAAAATAGACCATGCACCTTTCGACATAATGGAAATGACGAATGCGAACGTAAATTTATTTACCATGTAAAATGTGCAAAAATCGTGTAATGTTTGAAAGCACAAAAGGATTTTATATCTCGCGCTTTCCAATCGTCTTGGGAATTTTCTAATATTATCCGTATTCAAATTAAGTATTTTCTTCCTTAAAAAATCTGTTGCTACCAATTCTACTTCTTAATTGAAAATATCCTTAAGTGGATCTAAATCTTCAACTAATGCCTCTAGACGGTTGTTCTTCGTGATGGATATGATGGTCTTGAACAAACATCGTTTACTGTGGCAAGCCTGGATCTGTGGTTAAGGAACATTACACATAAACCAGGGTGCCCTGTTAATAATTGATCGTATTTATAATAATAACCATATCCTTGGTGTTTTAGATACCTAATTATATTCATGCACATATATCTTAGTCCGTAGGAGCGATTGTAACAGCAGTTATAATAAAAAAAATATCTGAAATAAGTAACGAGGAAACCATCAGACAGCGGAAAATGTCGGATGAATGCAATTTTCATTGTCTTATATATCAAGCAACCCTAAAAAGTAATTTAATTACTAAAATAAGTCTTAAAGCTCGTTATTTTATTAAGAAAAAGTTTAATCATTAAAAAAGTAGCTTGAAATAGAAATCGGAGTTTACTTCTCTTGAGGATTATAAAACAGTGTATTCTCATTTCTAAGTAACTGAGGTTCTCCATAAGGGCAGCTTATATGCATAATTACCCCCACAGACAAGCAAAACAAGAAATAATGTCAAGTTCACTTTTGCCTACAGAGACCTTCGGAATTGAAAAGACTAAAACCGATATAAAAAGTGTTTGCCAATGTGTTAAATGACGCAAATGGGAATATTTCGACAAAGAAGCTGAGAATTGCGTAATTTTACCTACCATCCCTATTTCCTATCGTTGAAGTGTTAAATCAAGAATCTGTGAAGCTATATTTTAGTTAAAAACTTTGTGTATTTGGGGAGAGAAATCCGAAGAATTGCAAGACTACAACACCTTTCTTTCGCTAAGATTACAATTTTCGGACACGATTGTATCCCTATTTAATCAAGCATGACCAGTAATTAATTTAAAATCACAGGTATTGTTTCGTGAAGATGTGTTCCTGGTTATTCTAGTTAAATTTTAGAAAAGCACAGCCGGACGACGACGGAGTTATCCGCTACTTCACCGGCAACATAAAAATCTATGTAATCAAGAAAGGCGACACCCAGTCAAAACATATTCCTACCTGATCATGTAAATTACTAAGGCGCCTGTAGGATATACGTATATGGAAAACGACTTATACTAAACGATAATTAGATAGCACATTTTTTAAACATTAAAACAAATTCAATGCAAATATTTTAGTAAATTAAATCCTTCATAAAATAACAAAGTGTTAATAAAAAATATGTTGATTTTTAATAGAAAAAAATGACACAGACCTTCCATTGTTCCTATCATATTAGGACGTTTAAACAAGGCACTGTAAAACTATACGGTTCATGTCATTCACATGTTAAAAGGCATAATATTGAGTTATTTGCCCTTGAAAATGACATGAAGGAGCAAATAACTCACTTTCAGGGACAGATAACTAAAATAATAGACCCCCATTTGTTTCCCATGAATTTGTTTCTAATGTAATTAGAACATTAGAACAGTATTTTAGAACATTATCATGGCTAATTTTATTTTTCCTTCTTTGTCTATATGTAGAAAATAACTGCATTGTGCACGTATGACTTTATATCGTGGTATTTGCATTAGAATGTGTACATTATTTTTGAAGCCATTGGTAACGCATTTCGATTATAATACTGTTCTACTGTGATGAGAATACTTGATGCGCGGTTTGTAAGTATAAATAAGTCTTAAGTGGTGGAAAAAGAAAGCCTTTCTCCTGAAATGTTAATTTAGGTTTGTAAAAAATATATTTTATTTGATGCATTTATTTGGATTTCACGGCCGTTGAATATAGAAGAATAAACAAGCCAAAAGCCTACATGTTTCTGTCGTCAGATGTATTATGTGACAGCGTTATGGTTTACAAATCAATCAATATATTTTAAAATTATTAATTTTTTTAATTCGTGTTATTGTAGTTTATCAGTAAACATATGTTTAATCTTTAAACATGTGACACATGTAAGCACATATAGCATCACTATGCTCGCTACAGCTGTGCAGTCATTATTGTTCGTGTGTTTGAACTTCTTTTTATTCAATTTGCTATTTATTTATATATATACTGTACCTATAATTTTTCTGGCTTAAACACATGCAAAACACGAGGGGCAAGACCAACTCAACAGGATTAAAATTCCGTATTGTGAAAGGTGGTAGCGTGACGTCACTCCTTCTCTTACCATTAATGTACACGACCTTGTCGAACAATTTCTTGAGAAAACGTGAAAAACTCATTAAAACCTGTGTAAGCTGACTTCTTGTGTCTTGAATATCCATAGTTATAAATTATAAATTAAAGGAAACTTATGTTGCAATAGCTTTTCCTGGCTTTGTATGTTGCACTTGCAGCGTAGGAAAAAATGATATCTCGGTCGACCTTCTGTCTCGGAGATATCAATTTAGCAAAATACAAAGCCACGAAGCTATAGTAAAATAATTATTATTCTCTATTTATTGAATACAACTTCTAGTCTCATTGTTGTAAAACCACTATCACAATCAAATCCCTCTCTACATG